>SNQJ01S0044898.1:98563-112040 GCA_010110895.2 Picea sitchensis
GTTGCCCATGTCAAAGATTGGTGGGAAACCTTCTGTGATCAAAAGGAAATAGAGGATCCCTCATTATTTACAGTCATTGCCACCTAGGAATCCTTCAGGGATTCTATAAAGGAACAATACTACCCTATCGAAAGTTATGACAACTTGTATACCAAATGGACCACACTGCAACAAGAAAGAGACCAAGAAGTGCTAGATTTCACAAATATCTTCCATACCTTGCGCAACAAGATGGGTATTAAATATTTGAAGCAACATCTGGTGCTCAATGATCATAGTTCTCTACATAGATACATCCAGACTGAAATGGAATTTTTGGACATCTCATCCTTGGTTGCGACCTATTGATATGTCGTCAAAATTGAGCAGAATCTCAAACAAAAGACGCAGCAATTTGGGCCTGGGAACCCCTCACAAAAAAATCCAGGAAAGGGTGGCCCAAAAACACATAAAAAATGACAGAGAAAATATGGACAGTATTAGGATAACTAGTCCAAGACATAAGCAAAGAAGGACACCAAAAATATAAAGAAATATACCGGGAACTGGTGTGACTTCCATAAGAGCCCTTGGAATAACACTGCTGATTACCGCTCAAAGAAGTCATTGGTGGCCGAAGTGAAATCCTATGAATCAGATGCAGGTTTTGACTTTGAGACAGAACCAGAAAGGGGAAGATGGATCATTAATGTAGAACCCAGTGCCACTGTTGCTACCACCAAGCTCCAGCTTGGTGAGCTAAACGAGCTAGAAGAAGGAGAGAGCCTCTTCCATTCACAGATGTGGGTAAAAGGCACCCCACTACACTTCATCGTTAATAGTGGTAGCTAGAAGAACCTCATCTTAGCAGAGGTTGTCAAGCAACTAACCCTGTCAACAACACCACACCCACAACCCTACACCATTGGATGGCTTCACCAAGAAAGCAATCTCCGCGTCAGCCAATAGTGCCAACTGTCATACGGCATCAATCCCTTCAAAGATGAGGTATTGTGTGATGTTGCACCTCTTGAAGTTTGTGATGTTCTTTTGGGACAACCTTATTTATTGAAACGTCATGTTGTATATGAGTCTAGGGATTGTAGTGTTATTATTACTTTGAACAGGAAATTGTATAGGATACATGAGGCAATCCCACCTAGTTCTATTTCCTTGATCTCTGCTAAGCAATGTAGGAAGGTCATCTCTCAGATGGGAAAGTTTGTCTTCTTCATGATTCAATCTCAAAATAAGTGAAAGATCACAGCCACATCTAGGGTCTCTGCGACTGACATCTCCAAACAACAGAATCAAGTAAATAAGGTCATAGTAGAATACTCAAATATATTCTCCTCACCTACCAGGGTACCTCTACTCTTCCAGGTCAAGCACCCCATCGATATGACCCCCAACACACCGCTTCCCAATGGACCAGTATATCGTCGCTCTCTGTTAGAGAATGATGAGATCAAGTGATAGATATAGGAACTTCTCCACAAGGGGCACATCCATCCCAGCTCATCACCTTGCAGGATCCCAATCATGCTGGTACAGAAGAAATATGGAACATGATGACTCTGCATTGATTACTAGGCTCTGAATAAAATCACAGTTAGAAATCGGTACCCGATTCCTCGATTCAACGACCTCCTTGATCAACTCATGGGGGCCAAATACTTCAATAAGATTGATATGAAGTTTGGCTACCACTAGGTCCTGATAGAATAGATAGATGTATGGAAGACTGCCTTCAAGTCAAAGGAAATCCTTTTTGAATGGTTGGTTATGCCCTTTGGTTTGACAAATGCGCCAACCACTTTCATGAGGTTGATGGATTATATCCTATGACCATTCACCAATAGTTTTGTAGTGGCGTATCTGGATGACATTCACATTTACAGCAAGACTTGGGTCGAACACTTGCAACATATTCAGTAGCTTATGCACACCCTACAACAACACAAGATATATGCCAACCTGGAAAAATTCTCCTTTGACATGTATAGGGTCCATTACCTGGGCTACATCATTGATCGACATGGCGTACATGTGGATCCAGCCAATATCCAAGTCATCCATGACTGGCCAACCCCAACCACACTCACTCAACTTCAGAGCTTCTTGGGCCTTGCCAATTTCTACCGCAGGTTCGTGTTGGGATTCTCCCATATTGCATAGGCCCTCAGCCAAATAACAAGGGGTGGTGGTAAGGACAAATTTGCATGGGGATGGTCCCAACAATAAGTGTTCGATGATTTGAAGAAACGCTTGTTCTTAGCACCAATACTTTCACTCCCAGACCTGCAGCAGCCCTTTGAGATCGAGACAGATGCTTCAGAATATGTTGTGGGCATTGTTCTCACTCAGCATGGCCACCCCATGACCTATCATAGTGAGACACTATCAGATGTTTTCCGTAAGTACCCTACTTACGAAAAATAAATGTACTCCATTGTGCAAACTTGTTGCCAATGGAGACACTACATTCTTGGGAAGGAGACAGTCATCCACACTGATCATAAGCCACAACAGTTCATGAAGACACAAGGGAAATTGCAGAATGATCGCCATCAAAAGTGGTCCACATACTTGCAACAATTCCACATCAACATTAAGTATAAAACAGGAAGCACCAATCACGTTACGGATTGCCTCAGCAGACCGCCAGTCACGACACTCTCCACGGTGATAGACTCTTGTTTCCATGAGACCTCTGGATGGACCCAACTCTATGAGATAGACCCGAACTTTGCCACCACCTACCAAATGTTGGGGGCAAATGTAGTTGTCGATAATTTCCATCTTCAAGATGGGTTGTTGTGTCGTTTGGGCCATATCTGTGTTCCATAAAGTGATCAAGCAAAGATGATTTGGGAAGCCCACTATAGTCGGGTGGCAGGACACTTCGGCATCAAAAAGACAGTGGTGATGCTATAAAAACATTTCTACTGGCCAAAACTTTGACAAGAGGTCAACAAGTATATTAGGTCCTGCACTGCTTGCATGATTTCCAAATCGACCACTAAGAAACATGGCCTATAGACCCATCTTCCTACTCCTTAGAGGCCATGGGAATCCATCTCAATGGACTATAGTTCGGGCCTCTTATCCACCAAGCGAGGAAATGACTGTGTTTTTGTGGTTGTTGATCGCTTTTCTAAGATGGCGATTTTGGTTGCCTGCAAGAAGAACATCACAATAAAGGTCACTGCCAAGCCCTTCTTTGAACAAGTCTGGGTACATTTTGGAATCCCACAAACCATTGTCTCAAATTTGGACAATTGATTTCTTAACACATTCTAGTCAAGCCTCTAGTCATTGTTGGACACCAAGCTCACCAAATCCATGGCCTTCCACCCTCAGACAGATGGCCAAACTAAGGTCATAAATTGAATGATTGTGCATATCCTTCACATGTATAATTCACAACACCCTCGCACATGGGATGAGAGCCTTCCCTATGTCCATAATAGCTACAACTGAGCCCTACATAGCTCAACTGAACACATCCCCTTTTAGGAGGGGTTGGGATTCCAACCATTGGGTCCCATAGATGTTGCACTTTCCCTTGTGGTCACCTCGACCGACTCATATTCTTCTCCAATTGAAGATGACAAAGCCACCCATTTCATTGAGAGGATCCAACACATGTTCCAACAGGTTCAGGATATCCTACAGAAGTCCAATGACAAGTATAAACAACGCCATGATCAACATTGGGTGCCACATAAGTTTCAGGTGGGTGAAAAAGTTTGGTTGCACTTGCATAAAGAATGCCTTACAAGACCCCATTGGAAGATTCACCCAATTCATTATGGGTCGTACACCATCACCAAGTCTATGGGGGATAATTATTTTCAGCTCAACATTCCTCCTTTCCTTAGCCTGCACCCAATGTTCAACGTGGATCTCCTTTGCCCTTATTTCCCACCATTATTGGACACCTCAGAAGTAGCAAAATAGTTGACACCAACAGAGCTCAACCTCGATTGTATACAATAGGAATCCAATGATAATATTGTGGACACACAGATCAAGGGCACTCGAGAACAAAGGATTCAGCTTTATCGAGTCGTCAAAGCAGGGCAGCTCTTGCACCAAGGCAAGTGGCCCACCCGGGGCCAAATTCAGCAGAAATTTCCTCATCTGATGGGGTACCTCAACAAAATGGAGACCGTTTCTTAATAATGAGGGAGGATTTATCTAGTTGGATATCAGTGGCCACCCACCTTTTCCAGCCGACACAAAATAGTTCTCTGGCAATTTTGGCAATTTACTATTTTTAGCAGTTTTAACTTTCAGGGCCATTTTGAGGGCCTAAATGAAGGTTTTTCAGGATATATCTCCCCAATGATAACCAAACGAATGATTGATCCCCAAAAATTAATCTCCTCGATGATACCTTTCCAACAGGCTATCATATGCCTAAAATGAAGATCGTATGAAAAAGTTACGACCCCTGGAAGTTAATGTACTAACTTACCCAAACGGGGCCCACATGACTTTTGGAGCTTCATCTCCTAGGGTTAGGTTTTTGGATGTATAGGTTTTTTGGAATTCCTTTTTATTGTAAAAAGGCCTTCAAATCCTCATTTTAATCATCTTCTTGTGAATGAGCATAGTCATCACATCTCTTCTCAGAGATAAGCCGTCACCATTCCAACAAGCTTGTTTTCGTTGCATTTTACAGGTTCATCTTATTTCCTTATTGAATAGAAAACCATTTTTACTGTATCTCTATTATTTTGCGTTAAGTATCTATTAATACTTTGTATTCATTTTTTTCCTCTCATAAAATCCATATCAAATTCAAAACACCATACCCAACCAGATCGATAGTTCCTACAATCACCAATTAAAATTACACAAAATCAACATAGGGACCAAAAAGAAACACAAGATAGCTATGGTGGGAGACTACTGGGATGAGAAAACCAGTCAAGAAATACAGAGTGTGATGCGGGAATATGAGGATTTGCTCCCAAAGACTTTGTCAGAGTTAAAGGGAATCAAAGAAGTTATGGGAAAAATGAAAATTGAATTGAAACCAGGATCCATTCCTGTCAGACATAGACCATACCATATTAACCCTAGAGTAAAAGAGAAGGTTAAGAAGGAGATAGATAATATGTTGGAAGAATGAATCATTTTTGCAGTAGAAGAAGAAGATTGGGTTAGCCCGGTAGTTATTCAAAGAAAGAAAGGCGCAAAGGATATTAGAGTCTATGTAGACTATAGAAGCCTCAACTCTGCCTGTGTGCATGACCCTTTCCCAACACCATTTATAGATGAGGTGCTAGAACAGGTTGTGGGGAAGGAAGCATACTCATTCAAAAATGGATTTTCATGGTACCATCGAGTCAGGATCACTGAAGAGGACAAAAAGAAGATCACTTTCATAACAGAATGGGGATGTTTCGCATACAATGTGATGCCATTTGGCTTTAAGAACACCCCTGCAGTTTTCTTCAAGATTGTAATAATAACGTTTAGAGAGTTCATTAAAAAATTTATAGAATTCTATATGGATGATTGGACAATATATAGCCTACTTAAGGAACATGTAGCACTACTACAACTAATGTTTGACAGATGCAGAGAATTGTAGATCTCATTGAATCTCAGAAAGTGCATCTTCTGTGTACCACATGTGAATTTGTTGGGCCACATAGTCTGCCGAGAAGGAGTATTGGTAGACCCAGCCAAAGTTGTGGTCATCAAAAATATGCCACCACCTATGAGTTCTAAACAATTGCACTCCATGTTGGGACACATAGGTTACTATCGTAGGTTCATCCAAAGATATGCCAACATTAATGCACCTATGGAAAACCTACTGAAAAAGGTTGAAACGTTCCAATGGACTCCAGAATGTGATAAATCATTCGAGACACTTAAGGAGAATCTCAGCACAACACCAATTATGATATTCCCAAACTGGGAGAATGAATTTCACATCCATATATATTCTTCAGGAATTTCCTTGGGAGCTATCTTAATGCAACCTAGAGATGGATCTATGGATCATCCTATCTATTTTGTGAGTCAAAAATTGTGGCAAGCCGAACACAAATACACAACGACGGAAAGGGAGGGTTTAGCCATGATTTATGCTTTGTATAAATTTATAAATCATTTGTTAAGGTCTCATTTCAAATTCTTTACTCATCATTTTGCATTGAAATATCTAGTTAACAAACCTATGTTGGAAGGGATAATTTTTATATGGTTGTTTTTATTTCAGGAATTTTCCTTTGAATTTATCATTAAACTGGGAAGACACAATGTAGGACCTGATCACCTATCCAGATTAGAGTAAGGGGAAAGTGGTGAAGCAATAGATGACCAACTCCCAGATGAAAACTTGTTCCAGGTTGAGGCCATACCAGAATACCTGGAGGACATAACAGTCTTATTAAGTACAGGGACCTGCCCAGAAACATATTCCGCAACTCAAAAATTCCACATGGTTGTTAGAGAAAAAAATTACCAGCTGATCGTAGAACATTTGTATAAACTAGGACAAGACAATATCCTTATATGATGTGTCCTAGATAATGAAAGACATGACATACTCTGGGAATTCCGCAGTGGATTTGTAGGAGGTCACATAGGAGGAAAGGCCACTGCATAGAAAGTTCTACAATCCAGACTTTGGTGGGAAACACTCTTCAAGGATGAAAATTTATATGCTAGATCGTGTGATGTTTTTCAATGAGTGGGTAAGTCATCCTGACAAGACAAACCACCACTGCAACCAGTTAGATCTCTACAAGCATTCGAGAAATGGGCAGTTGACTTTATTGGACCAATCAACCCTACATCCAAGCATTCAAAGGATAGGTACATCATCACCGCAACTTACTACCTTACCCATTGGGTGGAGGCAACAACTATTCAGGAATGTTCAACTGATACTGCTACCCAGTTCATTTTCAAGAATATCATCACTCGGTTCGGATGTCCCAGGAGCCTAACCAGTGATCATGCATCTCATTTCATAGCAGCACTATAGCAACGCTTACACCAAAGTTCTTGATCCAACATCACAAAAGCAGTCCCTACCACCCACAAGCCAATGGAACAGTTGAAGGCTTCAACAAGGTTCTGGAAAGAGGGTTGACAGAGGTCTATTGTGCAAATAGAGAATATTGGGATGAAAGAGTCCCAAAAGTACTATGGGCATATAGAAAAACTAGAAATAAACTTCATAGGTACACACTATTCTAGTTAGTTTATGGGAAAGAGATAGTGGTGCCTATAGAATTCATCACTCCAAGTTTGTATATTGCACAAATCACATGTATGTCAAAAGAGGAATCCATTACGCATAGACTTATGAAGTTACAATAGCTTGAGGAGACTAGATTTCTAGCATATTTCCATTAAACGATGGAAAAAGAAAGACAAAAGGCTTGGCATGACATGCACATTAAGACCAAGGTATTTATGCAAGGAGACAAGGTTATACTCTACGATAGTCGATACCAAAAGCATCCTCGCAAGCTCCGCATGCACTAGTTGGGACCATTTATCACTGTGGAGATCTGACCCTCAGGAGTAGTCAAATTCGGGAAACTAGATGGTGTGTTGCGGCTAGGATGGGTGAATGGCACTCGCCTAAAGCCATATCTGTCTTAAAACTGAGGAAAAGGAAATGTTGCTCTAGTATGAAGTAGCTTGTACATTAGTTAGATTTGTTTTTTTTTTAAATTTTGTAAATTCACCTAATAAATTCGATGTGTGTAGTCCGACACCATGATAAATAGTTTATTTTCTATTTAAGTATTGGTTGATACAGAACCAATGAATCAACAATGCAGGATCCGAAGCATATGAGAATCCATTAATGATAGTCATTAATATGACGGGAACCTCTTTTTTGGTTGGAGGGAGGATGAATCTGAATATGATCTGAGTCCATGTCTCACATGAACTCAGTCTAGTCACAACCTTTATTTCCATTTCGGTACCCCGTCTGAGGTCAGTTAAGCCATAAGTCCATGTTATGAAAATATGCCATCAAAGTTCACGCCGGGACACCCACCCATCAAATGGAAAGGTCTGAAATTGGCCACGTCCCTATCCCACTTACAAAAATAAGTAAATTCATGAATCCACCAATAGGATTTACCCTGTTAAACCATCCCGTCAGACAACTCATACCCATTTGCATCCATATAATCATGATAAACAATACTTATTGCTCAAACTTGCCCATTAAGCCAATTATAAGGCCTTGTGAACTCGCTCGAGACCACATTGTTTCCAAAGAACATAGTTATTTCCAAATTCTGATCCTAGTCCTTATCGTTTCGAAGAAGTGGGAATGTCCAGAGCTACATCAACCCAAAGTGCTATGTCTAAAGAAGCGGTACCAAACGAGCCCTACGACCCACAATTCGAGGTCATAGGCGATCTCATAGGGAAGGTGGAGCATGTTAAGCTCCTCGATATTGACCTAACAGATTCAATTTTGTTCCCTCAGATGCACACATATGTCTTTTGAGATATGGCTATAGACAGATTCAGAGGTATGCGATTTTTGCCAAAATTAGACTTTGTCAATTTATTCAATTCAACCATCAAGAACCTTCGATACCTACCAATATTTGGTACCACTGGCGAGGTTGCACAGTGCACAGAATTTATGATAAGTAGGGTGCACGCCAGAAGTCTCTGGTTGGATAAAATATATCCAATCGATGTTGAAGACATCCATCAGCTTACAAGACTATCCTTCAAAGGAGAGGATGTGTTGAAATGATTAAAGGGTCCTAGTAAGCACGACAAAAAGAAAGGAGAGCTCAATCTGTATGAGAAATTCAACACAAAGAGGGGCGGATGAACAACAGTAATCGAACCCATATTACCAGAGATAGTCCAGAATGGTTGTTACATCATAACCAATAAGGTTATGAGATCATACTACAAGGCAGAATGCACGCTATATGCATTATCAGTAGCACACTTTTGCGCCAATGATGTTGTGTTCAATTGGTGTAGTTACCTATTGGAGGAACTACTAGTAGCATGGAAGCACAGGAGAAGGGATGAACCTTCACTTATGGATATCTAGTCATGGAATTCACAATGTTTAAATGGAAGCCACCCATCGATAGGCCGCTAATGCTAACAGATAAGGGTGATGCAGGAGCATCACTCCAAGCCACCTACATGCCAGCAAACCAACACATCAAGTGCCCATTCAATAGAAGGAGAGATATGCAGCCCTCTCATTTTTCAAATTTTCAAATTGTATTAAATGATTGTAAGGCTGGTAGAGCCAAAAATCCATGCATATGTGCGGGATTTAGCAAAGGTTTCCTTAAATAGGTTGTAAGTTTGAGATCTAGATCCGATTCAGACTAGATAGTCATTCAATATAATTGAATGTGAATTAATGAGAGTTGGTGAGGATGGATAGAAGAAGATCGAGGAGCCCCTCTTTGTAAAAAGATCTTCTTTGTATCTAGTAGTTAGTTTTTTAGAAGGAAAAAAAGAGGGAGCCGAGACTCTATGGAAGTCCAAGCTTGAACACATTGTAATCATGCATTCTTGATTAATACAAAGAGAAATGTTTCATGCACATGAGTCTTTATGTGTTTATGAGTCCATGAATGAATGTCTTTATGTGTTGATGATATGTTGTAGATGTATGTTAGGTATGCATTTGCAGGGATAGACATAATTTATTGTCTGTGAGTTCTTTGATTCCAAGTCTGGTTCTTTGAGGCTTCGTGCAAGAGGTTGCATGACAGAAAATTGTGGGTTTTGTAATCCAATGCAATGAGTGCACTTATGAATTTCATGGAATTTCAGACAAAGACATGCTAGGAGGGTGCACCAACTGAAGTCATTGACTGAAGGAGGAAACCTCAAGTTGTTGAATACCTTGGAGGTAAGACTGTGCAGAAGAGAGCACAGGACAGACCAAAATCATTGGGGGATTCTATAG
Organism: Picea sitchensis; assembly: GCA_010110895.2. Lineage (NCBI taxonomy): Eukaryota > Viridiplantae > Streptophyta > Pinopsida > Pinales > Pinaceae > Picea > Picea sitchensis. The sequence goes on from SNQJ01S0044898.1 coordinate 108,501, forward strand.
AAGTTTTGCCAATAGGGAATTGAGTGAATGAACAAGATGCGTTAGGAGAAGAACTCTATTTCGAGTTGGGAAAGAAGACAGATTCACTGAGGGTTCTGGAAAAATCTTCCAGGAGGACATTTAGTTGGTGTAGGTGTGCACAGAAAGAACCCTTGTTTGAGTTCATAAAGGAGAAGAAGTGTTAGGAGGAAGACTTCACAGGGTTACTGAACACCTTGTAGGCTCAATAAGGAGTGCTTGAGTGGGAAGTTTCCAGAGGGAATTCCCATCCTTTCAAGGAGAGGAAGGGGCAAAGACCTTAGAGGTATGAGAAATTGAAGCTCAGGAGGATAAAGACCTATACAAGGAGTGCACCGGGCCAACACCTGAGTGAAGTGTTGATAGACAGTCATCTGAAGGATCGTCAAGCATAGGGAGTGTGCTCAGAGTGAAATTGTCTCAATTTCAGAAGCTTAGGAGGAATAGTGCCTTTGTGCACAGAGTAGTAGCCAAGAGGATTAGAATATTGAGAAACCTTTGAGGTTTCAGAGTAAAAAAATCTCAGGAAGGACAACGTCCTTAGAACATAGGTGGGAGCCGAGGATATAGGATTCACAGTGGGAGAAAAGGCTAAGACCTTTGAAGCATTTGATGTCTTCCAAGTTCAGGAAGAAGTGCAAGCTCAAGAGGGAGCACAACTGTCGTTAGATCAGCTAGAGAGGATGAGATCTGGACCATTGAAATCTACATCCAGGCACAGGCAGGAGAGTGCGCAAGGAGAAGAGATATGGGTCGTCAGATCTTATGCGAATACCTGACAACCATTAGACTCAGAAAAAAGTTGCACAGATTTTAAATCTCTGAGAGTGTGTGCAAGTGAAGAGCAGGAACGGATGGCGGAGCCACTTCATGAAGAAGTGCAAAATGTTGTGAGCTGTTAGATCTCGCAGATCGGTGAGAAGGGTAAGGGAGTGTCTTTCAACACCCACAAGCTCAAGAGAGATAGCGACCGTAGGATCCAGAGGAGCCGTATGGATGGTAAGAAGCCTTCATGAAGGAAGTGAGAAGTTGCGAGAATCATTGGATTTATTAGAGTTGAAAGGTGATTAGAGGCCGGTGAAATCCATCACCTTAGGATCCAGGATCAACGTGAGCGTTGATCATTCTTTTTGTACATTGTTGGATCATATCATGAATTTAGGGTTTGTAAGTTTGGAGGCCAAACCAAATTTCTTGGTTTGCATGAAGTTCTGAGTTGTGAGGAATAGAGAAGGAGATCCAGACCGTTGGATCCAAAAACATGGGAGAACCATTGGATCAAAAATCTCAGCGTGGTATCATGCACTCGGGAGTTCGGGGTTTGAGAGAATTTATTTTCGACTGCAGAAGTCACAAAGTGTTGAGTGTCGAGGGATCGTACGAACACATGGCACATCCGGTTGGTGGGGACCATGTGGTTGATAGGTGGCATAGTAACAGTGCCCAGAGGAAAAGTGGAAGTGGGTGACAAGCGGAGGACACACGTCGCCTGGGAAGGAGTCAACTATTGTTGACTTATCGCATCTCAGGGATTCACGAAGGAGGAGCACAAGGGCTCAATGCCCCAAATTCCGAAGTTGCAAGTCGTGAGAAGTGTTATAATTAGGCCCTAGCCAGTGGTCATTGGTAGAGGCACTAGCAAGGAGAAAACCATATTCGTATCGGCACCTCGGGTATCGGAGGTTTGGAAAAGAGGAGTCAAGGATCTTTGACTCACGAACTTGCGAGTTGCGAGTTGCGAAAAGTGCTTACGCTAAGGCTCGCGTTGTGTTCATGTGGAGGAGAAGACTCACGCTTGGTGCATGTGGTGCAGGTAGAGTCTTCATGAAGGACCTATGGATTGGATTCGTTGAAGGTTTCAAGAAGGAAACTGAAGGAGTTGCTTCAACTTGTGGAGAAATTAGACCGATCCTGTGTGGATCTCGGCCTGAGGGCAAAGGGGGTCTGCGTCAGTTGTGGTATCAGAGTAGGAATTCGCTTGTATCCTGCAGGAAAAAGGAAGATGGGGATACTCTCAGGCATAGAGTGATCCATAATTTTTCCAGGAGGGTAGACAGAAATAGGAAGATGGCTACTGAAGTCCATGGACACGGTGGAAAGAAGAACCACCAGTAGTAGAGAAAAGATGAGATGGATAAAGAGCTCGATGAGATAAGAGAGAGAATGGAAGAGCTTGCACTGTGGGTGCAACGGAACGCAAAGCCACATTGGGTGTATGAATGGCCTCTGAGAAGGAAAGCAAAGTGGCCAGTCAAGAAATTGTTGGGTAGGAGGCAATGAAGACTGTTGAGAGGATGGTTGAGGCATTTGGAATGCCTCGGCGATGAAGAGGAGATGGTTCATGTGTGTGAACCAGAGACTGGGATAAATCTCAATGATGAGGAGGAAGAGATATCGAGAAGAGATCTCAGAAGCTGCCAAGCGGTCAGTGAGGAATTTGTAATTTGCTAGGTGGGCAATAAGAAGAGGTCACGGGATGATCTCAAAGACTGCTAGGAAGGAAGAATAGAAAATTTAGGTTGTCAGGAGGGCAATGAGATGAGATCACTGAAGGATCTCATAGACTGCCAGGAGGGCAGAGAGGAAATCCCATATTTCCAGGTGGGCAAGGGAGAGCAGATGAGACTGTGTGTTAGAAAAGCCATTGCAAGGGTGTTGAAATATGAAAAGAAACCTCGTGGTAATTCAATGTACCACTTTGCAGTAGCACCTGTAAGAGTTCATTGAAAAATACGTAGTCTAATGGAGTCGTCCATCAACGAGTTGGATGAACACCACAAGTGGAAAGTCATGACATTTTTATTTGGGTCCTCTCCCACCTTCCCATCGAATTTGGGAATGTCCGATGGAAGCTTTGCAGGAATAGCAGGCCATTGGGGGGAGTGACGAATAGGATCATTAAGAATCCTAGACAAATCTGGCAGATCCAGAGTAGCAAGAAAAGGCAATTGCCGATTCACTTGTGGATACTGGTGACTTTGGGGCGGAAGCCCCATTGGAAGACCAGTAGGACTGTATGCAGTCTGCCCCCAGAGGGAAGACCCTGGCTGGTTTGGTGGTGGATGGATAGGGTAGTAGCCCCAAGGATTTTGACTTTGAGTTTGAGGTTGAGTAGTTTGACCTGAACCCCAAATAGGATTAGTCACACCTGGATATGGTTGGCCTGTAGTAGGGACAGCTTTCTGCCCCCCAACATTTTGAGGAAAGTTCTGCATAACTTGATTCCAATACTGGGCCAATGCAGGAGGTATGTTTTGTCCTAAAGGTGAGGTTGGTCCCCCTATCGAAGGGACAGTTCCACCTGGGAGTTGTGTACCAACCGTGGGTTGTGTAGTAACTGTGTTATATCTGGGAAAAGGAAAAGGAAACGTACCACCTTGTGCACCACCAGGATTGTGCAAGTTTGGTGCAACAGTCGGGATAATGCTACTAGTGTTAGGATTGCCAGTAGGAAACAGAGGGAGTGTCAGGATGAAACCGGGAATAGGATGCCCAGGAAACTGAGGACCACCTGGAGAACCA
>SNQJ01S0044899.1:0-15337 GCA_010110895.2 Picea sitchensis
AAAGGACAAGAAATTCAACGGAGGATCTACGTCAGCCGTCCGGAAAAAGGTTGGTTTATTCTTCTCTTGTATGCATGTGAAGAAAGAGGTTTCATATTCGGGTAGAAGGTCAAAAGTTAAGTCTAAAGGGTCATTTTCTGCGTATAAGTTTAGAGCCCTAGCTTATTAGTCCGTAGGGTAGAATACCCAACAACAACTAGAGAGTATCTTCCCGAGTGTTGTTCTTGGTGGCACTATAGCAGTCAGGCGGTTGATCGGTTTATCTAAAGAGGGCTTCAGGAAATCAAGGTCAATCCATACACAGGTGTTGTCTGATGCACTGCCACTCGAAGGGGTACCAACATGGGTTACAAGGGTGGCCAACAGATGTGCGCTTAAAAACCACTTGTATTTCCTACATGTATGAATCCCTCAACCGTGGGTTTATGCACGTAATGACAGATCTCTATGGCTTAAAGACGCCAGAATACTTCTCTACCCTAAAAAAAAAATTCCCACTATTTCTGCCAAGGAAAGTGCGCTGATACCACTTGTAATATACCATATATAAAAAGTATGCAAAACAAAAATAAAAGGCTAGAAATGGCAGAATAACAGTAATATAACCAACATAATCTCCACAATAACACAGAAATGATATAAGAACAACAACAAAATTAACACTTTGATTCAAAAAGCAATGTTCACGGGCCTCTTTGAGGGGGAAACCTCTAGTCGAGTAGCGCTTTGTTACAATAATCTCCAAGCTAGGGTTTTCATACCCTCGACCCTTATTTATACTAAATATGTCTATCAAGAGAAGCATCTAGAGGAAGATCCTTCTAGAAGTGGATGCTTCTATTAGGTCTTCTTACATCCACCTTATTCTATTTTATTGAAAGGCCTTATTAATATTGACCTTTATTACATCCGAATATATTGATCTACCTATGTACGGGTTAGGACCCTAACACTTTTCTTTTCTTTTTCTTTTCTTTTTATTTTCAAATCATTTACAAAATGAAACATTATTTGCAAACCAAAAAAAACAAAGGAATAAATCTCAATCACGAGTTGATCCTATAAATTATAGGGTTATAACAGTGGCTCCACATGGGGATGGTACACTCCTTGTGAAGTGCCAAGAATCCTGCTTCCTGATGTACTGCAAAATTTCTCCAGATCTTCTTCTGCTATTTGATCTACTTTATTTTGAAAATTTTGATGACACTGACCAATGGCTTAGGGCCTTCACTATGGGCTTAGACCATCTGATCAATATTACCCACACACTAAACTGAATGTAAAAATAAATGGTATGTACAGTGGAAAAAACTTCTTGAAATCCTTATTGAGGTGGTAAATAATGCTTCAACATCCTTCCATTCACAGGTCCATCGGGCATCTCTGTTCCATCATTGTTATGAAGCAAAAAGACATTATTCCCTCTGTAGGCCTGAATAATAAATGGGCCTTTCCACAAGCTATCAAACTTGCCATTTTTACCTTTATCCTCATTCTTGGAATCCCACTTCAGAACTAAATCACCCAATTCGAAATTATCCTCTTTGGTTCTGTTGTATACTTCTTCTCTGGACTGTTGCAAATGGATCATTTGGTTTATTCTCCTCTGGATGTCATTGGGTTTTGACTAGGATTCCTACAACATCTTCATCACTGGAACTCCTAGTGAAGGAGGAACAACTGCCTCAATACCATAAACCAATTGGTATGGGGACATACCAATTGCTCTTTTAGTGCTCATTCTATCAGCCCATAGTGAAAAAACCAACTTATTGTTCCATGAATTCTTGTTTTCTTAAGAATGTTCACCATGCTTTTGTTTGAGGACTCAACCAACCCATTTCCCTGAGGGTAATAGGTTGTCGAGTGCCCCAAAATGACGTGGTATTGGCTGCAAAACTCTATGAGATTCTTGGATCTGAAGGCCACTGCATTGTCAACAATGATTTTCCTAGGACATCCAAAATGAGACAAGATATTATTTTCCAAAAATTTAATGATAACAGAGTTAGTGGCTTGCCTGCATGGTATAGCCTTGATCCATTTGGTGAAGTAGTCTGTGGCAATGAGGATGCATCTATGTTGACCAGAAGAAGCTGGATGAATTTCACCGATAAAATCCAAACCCCATTGTTGGAATGGAGTCTCGCCCGATATGGGTTTCAGGGGAAAGAGAAACAACTTCTTTTTACCCTCGAAAACTTGGCATTTGTGGCATGAAATGACCCGTTGGTGTACGCTAGCGAACAATGTGGGCCAGTAAAAACCGACTCTGAGAATCTTGTTTGTTGTGGTCTTCCAGCTCAGATGGCCACCATAGTCCCCTGCATGAAAGTCCTGCAATACCTTGTCAGATTCATCTTTCAAGAGGCAATTAAGAAAAATACTGCCAGGATCTTTCCAATAAAGGTTACCTTCTAGAATACAAAATTTCAATGTTTTTAGTTTAAAAAATATGGCTTTGGTCTTAGTCAGACCAGGAGGAGCTTGTAAATTCTGAAGAACATAAATAAGGTATGCATACCAAGGAGAGTTTATAAATACCTCTTTAACATTTGGAGTCTTCATCTCTTTCTGCTCATCAACTGCAACCAAAAAATTAATGTCTAAAGCATGGAAATTGGATTTGTCCATCAGCTTGGCCAAACCCTGTCCTTTGATCAATTTGGTGGGTTTTATTTATATATCATATTCTAGAATGATAGCAATCCACTTTCCTCTCCTACCATCTGGATTATCCTGGGTCAGGATATCCTTCACCACAACATTAGGGACGTAGGCAATGGCGTGAGAATGGAGAATATAGACTCTGAAATCTTTTATAGATTTTACTAAGGCAAAAGCTTATTTCTCCATTATATTATAGTTCAATGCAGTGTCTCTTAGGGATTTGCTAAAAAAGGTTATGGGTTGCTCATACCCTTCATTTTTTTTCTACAGTAGTACTGTTGCGATGGTGTGTTTAGATGTAAAAGAGAAAAGGTAAAAATCTTTGGTGAAGTCGGGATTGATCAAAACTGGAGCTTGTGTGAGTGCATGCTTAACCTATTCAAGTGACTATTTGGAATCAACATTCTATTTTATTTTTGTGTCCTTTTTCAACATATTTGTGATGTTCCTAAGAAGCTCGTCCAGGTTGGGTATAAACCTTCTCAGGAAGTTTATTTTACCGATAAATGACTGTAACTCTTTGATATTCCTAGGGTGTTCCAGTTTCTATACGGCCTTTATTCAGCTGGGATCTATTTTAATTCCATCCTTAGAGATTATGTGTCCCAACAGCTTTCCCTCCTCTAACCCGAAAAGGCTTTTCTTGGGATTCAAGGAAATACTGAATTTTCAGCACTTCTCAAACACTCGCCTGAGGTGCTGCAAATGTTCCTCGTCAAATTGGGAGTAAATTGTTACATCGTCTAGATAAATGACTATAAATTTGCCAAGCTCGTCCACGAAATCAATATCCATTGCTCTTTGGAAAGTGGGACCAGTGTTCATCAAACCAAAGGGCATCTTCACATACATGAAGGTTCCCCAGGACGTGGTAAAGGTTATTTTCTCCTGATCATATGGCTGAACGAGAACCTGGTTATTGCCTGAGAAGCCATCCAATAGAGAAATTCTACTAGACCCAACTACCTTTTGTAGGATGTGGTCCATTTTAGGCAAAGGGTAATTTTATTTAAGAGAGATGTTGTTCAAGTTTCAGAAATCAATGCATAGCCTAATTTCACCAGTTTTCTTTCTGGTAGGGACCAAATTCGAAACCCATTTGGAAAATCTTAAAGGGACTATGATCTTGTCATTGTACATCTTCTTAATCTATTTTTCTATCAGAGGTAGTAACTTGGGATTTATCCTCCTAATTTTCTATTTGAAAGGTTTGTGTTCTTCTTTTATCAGGATTTTGTGTTGTATGATGCTTGTGTCGTAAGATTTTAAATCTTCGTAACCCCAAGCGAACACATCTACATATTCCTTAAACAGTTCAATGTATTTGACTTTCTTCTCAGGGGGTAAAGATTTGGAAAGTTTTATCATCTTGGGTTTCTCCTCTGTCCCTATTTTATATTCTTCAACCTCCTTACAACTGGCTTCAATTTTGGGCCTTTTTGCTACGTCATTAAAATCGAACAAGTATTCTAATGGGACTAGACCTTTAGGTAACACATTGTTTTTCAACTGCAAAATGTCAGAATCTACTTCTTTTTCATTCAATTCATTGGAATCTAATTTATTTACATTCAATTCATCGGAGTCTACTTTATTCACACTTCTATCTTCAAAAATGGATTTATTTATATCGTTATCATCATTCTCTAAATCTATATTGGTACATCTGAATTCATTTTTACACTGTAAAAAATCTTCAATTTGGTCGTCATATCCAAATACCTTCCAGTATCTGATGTTGCCTGGGACCATTGGTCTGCACTTCACTTCCACCATGTATTGGCGAGTGGGTTGAAAAGGTTTCTTGCATGTTGTTACCGACGTAGCCAGTCCATCTGCTAATATGGTTTTGACCTCTGGGCATGACCTGCAAATCGACTTATGTGAAACATCGAAGAGCATCCAAAACAACATTCCTATAATTTCTAAGTCTGGGATGTTTAGTAGCATATTCACCTTTAATTTGTTTGATAATTAGTTTGGAATTGCCTCTTACCATAATTTGTTTGGCACCAACCTTTTTCAGTAGTTTTAGGCTGAGCATCAGAGCTTCGTACTCAGCTATGTTGTTAGTGCACTAAAAATTTAGTTTGTAAGAGTGACTCTCTGAATACCTCGATTTGTGATTGTGCAACCAAACTCCATCTCCAACTCCCTCCTTGCTCATAGCTCCATCAAAATCCATACTCCAAAAATCAACTAGCAGTTCCTCATGTCCTGCAGTTACAATATTTCTCACCTCGGTGATTTCTTTATCTTATTTCGTATCAGGTGTGTCTTTCTCCAACTGAGAAATTTGTCCTTCGAAGTCACCATCATTATACAAAATAAAAGAATCCAAATCAGAATGTGCAGAGTACAGGGGATAGTTTTGCATTTTTTCCTGACTGCTGACCATGTATTTCATCAAAGTTTCCCTGTATAGCCTTCTTTGTTGTCCAAATACTGGGACTATGGAATAAGACATGTCTAACTGCAAGGTTCCTTTCAACTTGGCCCGCCAAGACCTGGATAGCAACATACCATATTTCCGGGGAATGTCTGTAACCACAACATTCATAACCATGCTTTTGGATGGGATTTGAACCAAAGTGATACATAAATATTTAAACAGTCCGATACATATGACCTTGCTAGAGTCAAAGGAGTGTAAATCCTTGTAAGGTTTGGTGACCTCGAGTCCCAACCTTTCCATCATACCTTTAGGCATCAGGTTTTGAGAGGCACCCGAATCCAGCATAGCATTATGTAAAATCAAATCATGAATGTTTAGGTTGATGTAGAAAGGGACAACGACGCCTGTATCCACCTGACCGTCAACTTCAGGACCAAAAAGGAGCTCTGGCTGGTTAGCAATAATATTTACTGTATCCGAATGATTGGGTGATCTAATAGTCAAAGCCTTCATCCCTATCTCTGGCACAATGCTCAATGCTTTAATCACCTATGACCTGTAAGCATTCTTACTCATAAGCTTGAAAAGGGGAATGGGAATCTTCAATTTTGCTAGTTCTCCTTCAAGGCTGAAAGTAGTGGAAACTTTGCTTTGGCTTTGCACCTTTGATTTGTCCACCATAGTCTTCTGAGAAGAAGAACTTGGTCGATTAGTTGATGAAATCTTAGTCTGATTTGATCTTTGTAGAATGGTGGGGTTCTTTTTTGTAGAAGGTTTAGCATTACTCTTCTCAGGAGATTTCTTGGGAGAGCTTTCTAAGGTTTTCTTGGTTTCCACTATTTTCTTGGTTTCAAACACCTTCTTTGGAGGGTCATCATTTGTCTTCTTGCTTCTCAGATTTTACTGCCTATGAACCTCCATTATAGCATTCTCGAAAGCCTATTGTTTTGTGTCCTCTGCTTCCTCATTTAACTTTGTTTGTGAGAGGAGAAAAATCTCTTGTTCTTCTTGAGTAAGGAAAATGGCTTCATCATCATGAACCCCCATGAGGTTTATATGAGTATCATCTAGTTCTTCAATTATTTCCTCACCTTCGTCGACATAATTTTCCTGAAGAGGTGGTCTGATTTGCTGATCAGGACCTCATTGTTCTCTTTGATCTTTAGGATCCCTCTGCCTAATCTGGGTGGGATTTCTTCTAAAGTTTGGGTTATGAACCTAAGGAGCATTTTGGTTTTCTCTGGGTGGATTTCTGTCAGCTATAGTGAGTCTTTCCATCATCCTCTCCATGGATTTGGCCAAGGAATATAGCTTAGCATCTGAAGTGTAGGTGGAGAGTTCTTCTTTAATCGTAGCCCTTCTCTCAGTTCCCTGTCTAGCTCTCTTGGCTAGAATATTCGCCTCCACACTTACTGTGCTTCTCTGCATGCCCTCAAGAGTGGCTGAATTCCTTTCTCTTAGCTAATAGGACATATCGACATCAAAACCATCGGGGAATTTTATCAGTGCCAACCCTAAGGTGGTTTGATATTGGCAGAGATTGTATTGTACAGATTGTTGAAGCGGGTGTAGTAATCCTACACTCTCTCTCCTTGGTTCCTTTTGATGTTCTCGTATTCTGACAAGATCTGGAGAGAATTTTTATTTACCTCCCATCTGTTAAGAAAACTGCATCGGAAAGCGGCAAGATCGACTATAGAAACAGGACTTAGTGTTATGAACCATTTCTTAACCTCCCCTAATAGACGTTGTGCGAATAATCTCATTTGAACATCAACTTCATCTATTTCCTGCAAATCAAAATAGTCATTCATTTTGTCCACATGTTGTTGTGCATTAATAGACCCTGTTCCATCAAATTGTGGAAGTCTGGTCTGGTAATATTGAGGCATGGCATGTAAGGGGGAAGTCAACACCAAGGGGGCATATTTGGCTACCATGATAGGTGGATGAGGATGGGCAGAAACTTGTGTAATAGGAGAGGAATTGATAGAAGTTGAAGAAGAAGAAGGGCTGGAAGGAACAAAGTGAACTGGTTTTCATTTAACAAAAGATGCAGTGATTGTCAAAATAGAGAGTTCTACTGTCCATTAGAAATGATATTTATCTAAGGCTTGATGAAGATTTTCTACTAAATCTTCTAATTTTTCAAATTCCTGAAGAAATCTTTGATCAACGTTTGCCCTGGGAGAGAGTATTTTAGGGGTCTGCAGTTGTAGGATGGTTTGATCTAAAACTGTTTCACTCACAAAGCTATCAGATTTTGTTCTAAAAAGGCTTTGTTCAAAAGATATGTCAAACTAGAGATCCTGAAGGGTAACAATATTCTCTGGGAGAGAAGGGGACTGTAACTCTTGGAACCTTCTACAGTGTTTTTCTTTTTGAGTAGTTTTTTGGGATTATCTACGGTTATTGCAGGTTCTGGATCTGGGTGAGATCTAGTGTGAATTCTTTTGGGAGCCAGAATTTTTTATTTTAAATACCTAAATTAATATGCACATACTTTATAACAACCTCTAAACATTATCTCTTTCTAGGTTTAGATTAAGTGATTCGTTTAGAAATAAGGTTTCTTGTCCAGAGAAAGAAAACACGTGATTGAAAGTTTGTTCGTCCCTAGTGGAGTCACCAATTATGTTATTGCTCTGTAAATTCCCAGAGGTTGTAAAACATAGAAACAATTTTCCAGAGGTAACCTTATCCAACCACTTCGAAACTAAGATCTAGCCCTGCCAGTTTTAGAGAGTGATCTCTCTATAATATTTAGCTTTGTTTTCAAAATTTAGATATTAGGCTAGTTAAATGAGTTCGGTTGTGTTTTTTATTATAAGGATGGATGAGAGTATTCACGCTTCCATTGGGCTATGGGGTCTGTTTTATAAATGTGAAGATCAAGAACAACTTTTTTAAATGGATTTCACACATGGAAAGATAATGTTACTGTTGGATTCTTTACCATAAAATTATGGATAGCAGAAAAGACGAGAGAGTCAATTAAAAAAAAGAAGCAACTAAGAGTTTCATTATCATAATATCAGAAGATACACATTAAGATATTTTAAAATTTAGAAACAGAGTATTCGAAGATAAGTTCTTCAACATTAAACTCCTTTAAAAGATAAGATATAGAAAACAAGATGATTACAAAGAAAGAAGGAACATTTGACAGAGAAAAGAAAACTTCACCAACAGTGGACAAGTAGGAATCCTGTGAAAAGTCTTTGTGTTACTGGTAGATCTCAGATAAAAGATTACAGTGCATACAACTTCATGGGCATAAATATCAACCATCATCACTTTGAAACTTGAATTATTTATAAAAAAATATTACAAACGATCATGTCATCAATGATCAGGGCGTGGCAAGATCTGAATCTAAGTAAGTAAGTAATAGAATACAAAATTGTAGGTAACTGATGATGATGTATCGAATCTCATGCTGATTTTGGGGAAAGTCGTTGGTGAGTCATTCACATGATTTTGATAGCGTCGCTTGCTGACTCAAATTGTCCACCTCATCTTCTACTTGATCAAATTGCACAAATCTTACCATCTTAGCTGACTGGGAATGGTGACTTTGAGCAGTCTCCGGTAGGTCTCATTCATTTATGTATACTTGGCAAATGTCGGCTTGATGATGAAAATATACTTGATCTCATGCTATATATTGAGGTCTGGCTACAAAGTTTCTAAGAATTCCTTGCATATTATACTGCTCTGTATTCCCAAGAACTTGAAACTATCTTTGGCCACCATGGAAATATTATGCTTGTAGTCAGATAGATTCATCAGCTTATCATTTAAAACCAGCCAACCAGGAAGACCCTTCTTCTCAAGGCATCAATTTTGTTGAAAAATATCTGAACTCTGACATCCATGTTTTGGACTTTCTCCTCCAATTGCAACATTAATCCTCTCTTAGTCAGAACTCTTTTGACTTTGAGGACGGTTTTGGTCCTATCCTCAATCTTCAGGTCTTCCAGCTCTTCTTTGGTCTTCGAATTCAGGAATTTGATAATTTTGTTTTCCTATGTGGGAATTTCCCCCAACTCTCCTTTTATCTTGTCGATAGCCTGTTTTCTCCTCAGCACTAGTTCATTTTTCTCAAACATGATTTGCACCATAGGCTAGATTTCATTAATGGATTTGGAGATGTCCATCCAAATATTCCCCTTTGCTTCAGCAAGTGTCTTTCCTACCACTGTTTTTTTTTGCTTCTGTTGCAGTTCCTGCTTGAGCTTCTTTGATGTTTGTTTCTCCGTGTGTAAACTTGTCTGGTAAGAAGTCTTGAGCTCCTGAAGACTCTCAACCTCCTTTTTCAGTCTGTTGATTTTTTTTTTTGTAAGTTCATCTCCTCCATGGATTTTACTAATTCCATTGTCTTTTCCAGAGCTGACAATGGGGTGGCGGATGGAATTTTTGTTGTGGTGGTTGCTGTTATAGTTGTTTTGCTAACTCCTGTGAGTGGAACCGCACTTAAGGGAATGAATTCCATAGGTGTTTATTGTTCCTTCTCCTTTAGCAACCTTTCCAGCTCTGCTTCCATCTCTTTTAACTATGCATTATGTTCCATGATCAACTTGAGCATTTCATCCTTTTCACCTTTTGTCTCGGCTATCTCCTTTGACTACGAGTCTTTTGTAGGTGGCAGTTTCAGTTGCCTTCTCAGGGATTCTATGTCAGCATTATTTTTCTTGACCATCTCCTCAGCTTCTTATTTGAGGGGTCATACCCAATCTTGAGCACCAATTCTTCTAGATATTTAATTCTGTTGTCTTTTGCAAAAGATGATATCTTCTCCAACTTTAATTGTGTTTGAACATTGTTCAAAGAAACCTGTAACTTAGCAGTTGTAGTAGAATCACTTGCCAAAGTAAAGAAAACCATTTCTCCAGTTTTCCTTTGTAGATCCATATGATCAACTGGATGTACATCTCTAGTGTTGAACTCAAATGTTACTCTCTTGTAATCAGTGATCGCCTTAAAGTCGAGGACTTGTGCCTGCAGGAAATCCATATGCATCATGCCTTTCTCTGTATCAAAACAAGACAACAGTCTGTGTTGTGCCGTGGACATTTTATTCCAAAATTGAGCATAGGTGTTGCTGGTCAGCATCTGATTTTTCTTTTTGATCATATCGTATTTCTCAAAAATACTCAATTTTGCACCTTGACTTGGATGGTTGACTAGTGAAGTGTCAATCTGCTTCTTGAATGAAGAAGAAGACATGATCTGTTGGTTGCTTGAGATAAGAGTTGATTTATCCCCTCTCATAGTTGTGGTGGGATGGGCTTCCTTTTCACCAGTCGTGTCAGTCGTATGACTAGATTTTAGCCTTTTGGTGTATATCTAGAAATCTTCAGCTGAGACTTCGGTGACAGAAGGAGAAGTATCATTTCTAGGTCTTTTCTCTTTTGGTACCTATGGTGTAGTTGTTTGAGAGATAATAATTGGAGGATATTATTGTTCTACTTCTTTCAGAGTGTTCGCCTCCCATTCTGTTTGATTCACAAACTTCTCTATCTCAAGCCTGGGTGGATGAACATATAGGATATTTTTGCTCTTTACTCTCATCTCTATGATGATCCCACATGGATCATAGTGCCACAAGAAACTTGTGTCAAACTTCATTTCCCTTAAAAGTTTATCTGCTTCTTCCCCGGCAGCTTGGCTATTGCAAATAAAAGATCATATCTACCCCTTAATCCTTAGTTGTTTCTTTTTCTTTAGAGACACAAAGTGTGTATCATCTGAATTTATCATTTGTCTTATATATTCCAAGGCAAATATCCTCACAGGAAAATACTTGGGAAGCTTGTATGGAGCTAACTCGCACCCATATACTCTGATTTTTGTGTGATTTTGATACAGATACTAATCTCCCGTCTTTGCGAGGTCCGAGAGGTGTAAGATTCTTTGGATCTATTCATTTATCCTTGGCTATGGTCTACCACTGAGCATGCTCACCACTGGATGGTAAAACTGCTCGATAAACTATTTGAAGCTAATCTCTATGGAATTCCTTCTTAGTAGTGAAGTCCAAGATGTTACTGCTTGTGGTTTGTCATCCTTGTCCATTTTCTGCATCACGAAGGAGAAACTTTTTTCTTGAAAGAAGGTGAACATATAAGCCAGTATTGAGGAATACCAGAACATGCCCTTTGTGGTGAATTTTGAAAGTTGATCATGGATGTTCTCTGCCAGGAAAGTGTTGTAGTCAAACTGGATGGTGGCCTTTTACTCAGCAGAGAAAATGGATAGGAACCCCAATATAGGTTCATCTACCCATTCGTCTAAAAAATAGCCAAGTAGACAACAAAGTGATGAAATCACTTGGTTTCCCTTTTCAGAGAACAGGGAGGAATGGTACGGGGGGGTTTTCTTGGGGAGCTAAGCATCCTGTGGGAGAAAAATCTCAAAAATCTGGGCTCTTTGTGAAAAGGACAGGTTCTGGTACATTTCTGTTAGGATTTCAAGGTTGAAAGGGGAGGCAGATTCAACTCTAGATATCTGCATCATCTGATCAATGGCCTCGGGTGTGATAAATAAAAGAGTTTCTCTGGACGATGAAACTACAGCTCTTTGCTTGGGGAGGTAATGAGCCTGACAATTGAGGGAGAATTCGGGAAAATGGTGGACTTGAGGAAAGAGATACAGAGGAAGATTGGACTCCCAAAGCCCGATCTCATCACTTTGATCTATGAATGTGTCTTTAAACCATGACTGCAATTCTGTGAAGTCGAATTCGCACCTGGTCTCTGAGATCAGATAATCCTTGTTGGCTAATGGGATCCAGTCGAGGTTGACAGGAGGTGGGAGGAATGGATTTTCCTCGACCTCTGCTCTTTTAGACTTTGGCACCATCGCTTCAAACGATACCCACAATTGAAAAAAAAAAAGGTTAGCGGGTAATGGCTATGGCTAGGTTACGGACTAGATGAATCAGGGAAAAATAGTTTTATGGTGTGCTGAGGGTATGAGAAGTGTGAAAATGGTGGAAAGGGACAAGTCTTGAGTGAACGGGTATACGCTGGGCGCAGGGGACAGGTCATCAGGATAATGGATAAGTTAGCCTATAATAAATGGCCAATGAGTCGTTTGAAGTGTGAGATGGTAGGTGAAGGATAGGTGATGGGAGTGACAGGGTGACGTGGGGGGCGTTGATTGGAGAAATGACAAGTGTGAGGTGACTTGTGACGGGTGATCAGGAGGAATGAACTGACATAGTTATGAGATGAGACCTATAGGGGGGAGTAGTGGGTTGTGACGTCATGAGGCGGCAGTGGTATTTCATAAGGGTGGTAAATGGTGAGTGGTTTTGGAGTGGAGGGGTTCTGATGCAATCAATTCATGCCACATTTAGGGTGGGGTCTGCCAGGAAAACCACTTCATTCTGGACCCCCCCCTCACCGTTAAAAACAGAACATTCAAGGGGGTCTGAAAACCTTTGTTAGTCATTTATCCATGCGTTGTCTGTTGGACCGTAGATCTATGCACCTTTTCTAACCATCATTCTGGAACCCCCCCCATCGTTAAAGGAAGAACAGTAGGAGGGGTCCAGAATTACATCTTGACCATAGATCTAGGCTTCAATGCCTCAGCCGTAGATCTATGTGCAAACTTTATTCTGTCAGCGCGAAGTCGTATATGCAGCGGGAGCTTAGGCTTAGTGATTTTTCTGTGTCTACTCTACTTTCCCTGTTGTTTTCCACCACAGGGTTAGGCAACACACTTTCTGACATCAAAGACATGAATCCTAGATCGATCATCATTCATATTTTATTGAAATAAAGTCCATAACCTATGTTCTAACCTATTCACCTATGACATTTAGCCCAAATTAAACTGTTGGACTAACAATTACTCTACCCTAGGGTTATTTGACCAAGATTTGGCAGTTTGATCCAATTTATTCACTAGCTAACCTATCTACTTGGATAAGATTAAACAGTTTAGCCAAGCTTATTCACTAATCCTATCAACATCAATTTAAAAGGACTTGACCATGTTTAAACAATATGGATCAAGTCATTGCTATTTCATGGGGCTTTGTTCATTTTTCTTTTATGCCCTCTTTTATACCTTTTCTCATTTTTTTTTTCTTTTCTTTTTCTTTTCTTTATTTTATTTTTCTTTTCTTTCTTTTATTTTTCTTTTCAAATCATTTACAGAATGAAACATTATTTGCAAACCAAAAAAACTAAAGGAATAAATCTCAGTCACCAGTTGATCCTATAAATTATAGGGTCATAACAACAACAACAAGTGAGACAAAAGTTGCAAGCTAGTAATGAACATAAAAAATATTATAAAATATTCTCACCAATGATATTAGGTATTCAATGAAGGTGATTTGGTAATAGTTTATTTACAGAAAGAGTGGTTTCCTAGAGGAACCTACCACAAATTGAAGTATAATAAAATTGGTCCTTTCAAGATTCTTAGGAAAATCAACGACAATGCTTATAAGGCTGATTTACCAACTGATATCAATATTTCCCCTGTGTTTAATGTTTTTGATTTATATATATTCCATGGGGACAATATGGGTGATGAGAGTGAGGCAGAGGTGGATTGGCAACATGCCATTCTGAGCAAGAAAAAGGAAAATATTGCACATATTTTAGATAAGAAGACCCTTCATACTCGGCAAGGCCAATACAATCGATATTTGGTCTAGGTAGAAGGCATAATAGCAACAGAGAGTACATGGATTACATAGGGGGACGTGATGAACCTAGATCATGTTAAGTGGTAGCAGTTTGAAGACAATAACTCACAGGGGTTTTGTTCTTTTTAACAAGAGTAGAATGATGCAGGGACTTCCGAGGGTCATAAATTTTGACTCGGTTATCCATTTGGGATGAAATTTTATAGGGATTTGCATCTCAAAGAGTCCATTGTCGTGTCGATGTGATCCTTCATATCATACTTTGTTTCGACACTTTTCTGGGGCCAAATTCCTTCATATAAGGCCTCAAATTGGGGTTTTAGTGTTTTTTCAGGATTTTTTAAATTAGTAATTATTAGTTATCTATTAGTTTATACACCTAATAAGAAAAAAGAGTTGAAAAATAGTTTATCTCTAGTTATATATTAGTTATTGGTCAATTTCAGGAGCATGCAATAATTTTCTAAAATTAATTGTTTTCTAAAATTATTTATTTTTCTAAAATTAGTTGTTTTTGAAAATCTCAGATAGTAGTTATAAGGGGTTGAAATTCCATTGTAATAGACATGATGGAGAAAGAATTTAAGAGAGTTATTTTCCATTCTCGTGTGTTTGTATAGTTTTTAGATCTCATGAATGAATCAAAGTTTATTGGCTACATCATTTAATCCTACACTAATCTTGTTCCCTAGCCCTTTCCATGGTGGGTCCACCAGTACAAAATGGATAATTAGTGACTACGTGACCAAAACATTTAGTCACAAAAGTTAAATACTACCAAATTTGAGTAATTTTAAGTGACACAACTAAAAATGACTAACTTAAATGACTGATTTAGTCCATGGATAAAAAATTATGATTAGATAGCAACTACATGGATATGAATTAGTAGTATTTTTGTCGATGACCACTACCACCAATTAATTGAAATGACACCGACCTATATGAATTAGTAGTATTTTTGCAGATGATCACTACTACCAATTAATTGAAATGACATCTACCTAATTAATTATATGAACCATATAAATGCTTATAACATTAGTTATTTGTTTCCCTTCATTCCACTGGAAATATTTACATAAATAGCTTCCAAATAACCCCTTACTTTTGTGGTTATTGTAGGGATCTAACCATCTCATAAGGAATAAGTTAATCATTGACATTGTGTTAAGAACCTAAGACCCAAATACAAAAACACCATAAGAGATATAAAATAACAATATGAAAAATCTCTCTTATTACTATCAAACCCTTAGGGTAGGGCAACACCATACAATGGATCCTATTATGGAAGGGATCCTCTCCTGTTCACTTGCCTCTTCAAGGGGGTAGACTCCTAATGAGCTTCAGATCCAAATACAATACTTCTATTCCTGTCCCATACATTGCTTGAACCCCTTTATATAGTGCTACCATCACCTAAGAACATTCTAGAGGAGGAATCTTCTAGAAGTAGAACCTTCTAAGAAGTCCTCTTACATTTATTATATCTAATTACCCACTTATTATATATCTAACTACCATAGTGGGCCTTATTTAATAATATAGTGGACTTAGTCCACCTTACATTGAATGACCTCCACTATTATCACTAT
>SNQJ01S0044899.1:49580-68639 GCA_010110895.2 Picea sitchensis
CTCAAGCTTTAGGAGAAGTTCAAGCAAAGCAGTTGGAGGACAAAGAAGAGGAGGAGCCCAGGATCAGGATCGAGGAACGGTGGTCGGTCTCTGAAATCATTGTAAGTTGATTCATATTGAGATTAATAAAGAAGATACTTTTCCCGTCCCGAATACATGAGTCTTATCTACGTTATTTGATTTGTGTTTAATCTCTAACCCCCTAGTAGATCAATAGCATGCATGTGTAGTTTGTCTTGATTGCAGGAAAGCTTTGTGGAAGGAGCAGCAGCAGCAAGGAGATAAAGGCTCAACGGAGGATCTACTTCAACTGTGGATAAAAGGGTTAGTTGATTCTTCCCATGTTTGCATGAGAAAAGGGGTTGAGATTTTGGGTAGAAGGTTAAAAGTTAAGTCTTAAGGATCATGATCTGCGTACAAGTTTAAATCCCTAGCTTGTTAGTACGTAGGGTAGAATACCCCACAACACTAATCCCCATTATTCTTAAGCAAATACGTAGTTAAGAAGATCAAGTGAGCATACCTTATTTCGGGCATTTGATATCGATCCTTCTTCACGCTTGATCGCTCTTTGACTGTATCTCTCCTCCAAGGCTGACCTGCATTCACACAAAACAAGCAAATAACTTCACATGCATTTGATATATAGATTAATGGGTTAGAGATTCAATCAACACATATACAATAAACCATGAAAACCTCATATGGTGGGACAGGAAAAGTACTTATTTATTATTAACTTCAACAAATCAACTTACAATGATGAAACCGACCACTGCTCCACGAACCTGGTCTTGAGCTCCTCTTCAATTGTCCTCCAACTTATTTGCTCTATATTTCTCTTTGCACAAGGATGGCTAAAGGTTGGGACAAAGGGAATGTGCAATCGGTTATAGTTTCTTTACTATGATTCTCCTCTTCCAAATGGGACCCCTAACCCTTCTTTTATAGTCTACAAGAAGCTAGGTATTTGGTCAAACCCTTGGCCATGCATGGCCAAAAGGTTTAGTTAACTCACCCAAAGATATGTGTTCCATCAACAACTTTCCTTTTTTCATGCTTTTGTAGGTACACACAGGCTTTTTTGGGTCAGTTAGCATGTACACATGTGCAGTAATGGAGTAGGGTGCGTGGGCCTTTATAAAAGGTGTTTTTAAGAAGAATTTTTCAACAGTGTTTTGGTAAAGAAGGAATATAAGATGGCTTGATGCCAGGTAAGCATGTCTGGTGAAAATTAGGGTTATAACAGATTCCCCCTAATGTGTGAGGTCAGAAGAGAATCTGATGGCCAAAATACATTAGCAATCCTCACCAACGTTCCAAACAAGTGAGCCTAGGGACCATAAATTGGGAGGTGTCATCTGCAAAAATAACAATTGCCTCACCGAGGCAGGCATACCCATGCTCAGGATAAAATAAAATCATGGCTATCAATCAAATACATTGTAGATCCATGCCATATAACTATATAAAGTGTATCTATGAACAATACACAATGGAGCTACATCTCGAAATCAAAAGGATATACGTGTAAAGTATCCATTTTCTTAGAAGTTGCTAAGGCCTGATGGTTGGATATGAGGTCTTTAGAGCTTGAGAAACAACTTCAAAATATTCAAAACTCAGGTAGGAGTGTAATATGAGTGTACAACTTCACTACCCAGAGGTTTTCGACGGCTTGTTGGTCATGGACATGAGAAACTTGATGATCAGACTAAAGGCTTCATTGATTTTGAACAAAGACTTGATTAGACGTTCAGGATGGCCAGGCATGAGGACAAGAGACAAACTGCAGAGGGGCCGACTTAGGCTTGGTAAAAACTTCCCTTGGACAACAACACGACAAATGATGAGACTCAGGCAGCATGGCATTAACATAAGTTTACGAGGCAGGAGGAAACACAAACTCTCCATATGTTTGGAAGAATAACCAAATGGAGGAGGAAACAACTCTATGTAGCGAGAACAACTTCCTAAGGTCGTATTAAATCCCAAAGTTTGACGAACAAATGGACAGATGTGCTTTATCCAAGGGCTACTCATTATGCTGTCAATAAATAAAATACTTTTCCCTTCCTCTTTTTGGGGTATATTTGATTTTTTTGTCTTTTTCAATAATTGTGGAAAAAGAATAAAAGAATGTTACATTACAAAGGAGGAACCAGTTTTGCAAACATAAAAGTTCAAGGCACAGGGACAAAACTGATGTTCAAAGTAAGGACACTTGGGAAAAATCCTCCAGGGGCCAAAGGTGTCAAGACGTAGAGGAAAAGTGCTACAGGGCTTGCGTATAAGGCATGCTTTAGATGGTTCAGTTGAGAGAAACATGGAGCTGGCATTAGGCCAAGGATGCGGGTATGAAAATGTGATTAATACAACACACAATGGTAACGTCCTTCAATGTGAATTTAATGAGCCCATAGAAGGTAAGCTCGATAGATTTTAATATTTAGAGAGTCTGAAAAAATGTAAAAGGAGACTCCACTGGGGTACCTTTTTTGAAGGTAGTCTAATCGGTTCGAAAAAGGGGTAAACTAGCACCGACAAGACGTCTATTCAAAACCATTTTAACAAGTGTGATAAAGACAAGATCACTCAGCCATTTTTTCATTTTTAAGGAGTCTGAAAAAAGATTAACTATGGACTCCATCAGAAATGTTCTTCTGGACCATTTTAATGAGTGTGAAAGAATAAGGTCCCTCGACGATCTTTTCAATTTTAGGGAGTCTGAAAAGAACTTAACTATGGACTCCGTGGGAGTTCCTTTTTCGTAAATTTAGTCCCTTAGGCTTGAAAAAGGGTTAAAATGATACCTGAGAGTACTCTTCTAGAGAACTGAAGTTCCTTAGAGTATACCTTTGTTCATACAGTTGACCGTCTGGACCGAAAAAGGGGTAAAATGCCGTTAGACAAACGTGACTTTCAAATTTCAATTTAACGAGCATAAAAGGCCACACGATCGCTTGACAATCTTTTCATGTTCAGAGGGTATGAAAAGGGCTTAAAAGAAGACCTGTTATGTCTTTTGGGAGTCCCGAGGATGAGGTCAAGAGTGAAAAGGAATCATGCAAATGAGGCTCAAACTCCGAATTAGGAAAAACAACAAGGACTCCCGATCCTACAGTGATTAGAGACAACATGGACACCATAATGCAACTAGGATCTAGCTAGGGCATCCATGTTCCGGTAAGCTCTACCACCAACTCGCGACACTTCTAAAGTAGCAATGATGGTTCTGTGTTGCAACCTGATGGGGTCGATCCTATGGAAAAGGGATAAAGACAACGAGATACAAAAGTCAAGGTGGAAACCTAACCTACATGCTCAAGTTGATCATTTGAGATTTTTCCACGGACCGTCAAAAGTTACCCAAAACTCCAAAAAATTGTCCTGATACCCGATCATACCCTTCCAATGCAACTCTTGAATCACTCTAAATGGTTTTTGGTTTAAAGAAAATGATAAGGGGGGGCAAAAAAGTGACAAAAAGAGGCCAAAAAGTCTATAAATAGAAGTTGGCAGCTCATTATCACCATTGTTGATTTGGAAATTGAATCTGGAGCAAAAAAACCCATTTGATAAAAGTGGTGATTCCAGGAGCTACAGTGGACGAAACGACCATCTTTCTGGACCAAGTAAGAATAAACTCTCTCCTCTTTCAATTTAAATCTTTATTTATGCTTTGGGTTTCAATTTTTTGGGGGGCGTCGACCTTCAAAAGGTCGGCCCTAGGTCCACGCGGGTTGTCTTATGACAGGATGCATGTACATTCAGGAAGAGTAAAAACTGCACGTGTGTACACACAACTGTCATCATTACAGCCCGTGTGGACCCCCTTATTGAATGAAAAAATTTAAAAAAACAAGGGTTAACTCTCTTGAACTTGGTGTTTTGCAGGATGTATGTTCACTGGAGGGAAAGAGAGCATGAGGAGGTTAGTGAATTGGTCGGGGAAGAACCCAATGTTGTGGCTGGCTTAATGCAATGTGGGCTGCTCAAGTTCTTCTTATGTCCTTTTATGTGGGCACAACCTAGGCTACTAAATGCCTTGGTTGATTATTGGCATCCTGATGCAGAGGCCTTTATGTTAGAGGATCAGTCACTGGTGCCTACGACAGAGGACATATATTTTTTGACTGGCCTCTCTAGGAGAGGGGAACCAGTCAACTTATGGACATTTCCTTCAAGGCCTCATAACATATCGGAATTGATAGGACTTTATTGTGAGGCTGGTACAGACCGATCAAGCTCACAGGTGCCCATAATCAAGATCATTGACTTATCACCGCAGGCGATTGTGTTTATTATTGTGTGGATGACTGGTTCTACAACTCTACATTAGGCATCCCGTGCACAGATGAATTGTACAGTCCAATGCTTAAATGCACAAATATTTGACTGGAGCACTACACTGCTAGATTGTATGAAGAGGCAGCTGACAGATTATCGGTCGCGGACACAGAGGAACTTTGAGTTCGGGACCATTCTATGCTCTTTCTTATTTTAAAGAGTTTCGAGATTTAGTCCTCAAGTAGTGGTACAAGGACACTAGGCCTCTCTTCGTGCAGTTTGTAGATGGGCAATGTTACTGCCACGACAGGGTGGTGGAAGGACCAATGAGTCCTTTGACGATGATTTCTTCGCTTGGTTGTCACGACATATCCCAGTCATAGAGGATTACCCTTATGCTGGGATTGATTTCTCGAGAGATCCTGAGATACTAGTACCTCCTAGTGAGGATCGAGGAGAGATGGGTAAGTTTACATCATTGTTTTGTTGTTTTTTTTTTTTGTGAAACATATGTAATTTTTATGTTGTTTTTTTTTATATATCATTTTTTTTATACCAGAGTATTTGACAGATGTGTGTCTATTTTGTGCAAATGTGAGACCAGTGCGACCTACAAACTATGTGAGGAACAGGCATCATCCTCGGCTAGGGGCTACACCTGTCACCACAGGGGGATCAACAGCAGTAGGAAAGCTTCCATCCAGGGAGGCTGAGAGGGTGTTGAGACAAGTCGAGCAAAACTTTACCTCGCTCACCCGCACGGTCCCTATGGTAGAGATTGAGGATCTGCCACCATCTATCAAACCTCATGTAGTGGGGGCACCACAGATGTGGGTCTGATTGTTTCGACATTTGGAAAACATTGTTGATCAATACAACAGGGCCCACATGCCCTGACCTTAGTTAGTCTAGTATTTTCATGTGCTGAGAGCACTACTTTTATATATTTTTTGAGGGCATAAGCCCCATGACTTGTTACTGGTCATATTTTTGAGGCGCTTGTGTCCACCTATGTACTCCGGTGGTTATGACATTATATATGGATTTTTATGTCTTTTTGTGTCTTATGGATCATATTTACCTTTAAAAATGTATTTACATATTTATGTGTATGTCCTTTCATATGTGTGTTAGATGCCAATCTAAAATTTGATTAGCTAAAGTATTTGTATTTTGGTTTAATCTCCTAGGAATATGAAAATAAGTAATATAATCAAAGCTTCGTTCTAAGAGACATACTCTAAGGAATCGTCGGTGTAAAGTCGGATCATGAACACAGTAGACTCTATTTAATTGAGACACAACCAGTTGAGCATCGAGATAGACCTGGAGATGAGAGATACCAAATGACAGGGCATCACGAAGAAACTCAATAACTGCACTATACCTGGTGACATTGTTTGTGGTGTCACCTAATAATATACCTCCAGAAGATAATAACTGGCCTTGAGGTGTAAAAATTACCCAAGCTGTGGAGGCAAGCCTCTGAGTGTGCCGGCTAGCACCATCTGCATACCTAATGAATACCTCAAATTCACTTGACATCTGCCACAGTGACGAAAGACAACATGAAAAATGACACGTCCAAAATACTAAAAGAAACTAGAAAGTAATAGTACAAAGACTATACATATGTTACAAAAAGTTACCCATGGTGACCTGCCTATGAGTAATACTTCTTGAGGTAGAGCCCATTTCTAGGCTTTGCCAAAGCATTCCCTTCAAAGTCAACCAGACGATAAGTTCCCTTTTCTAGAACCTCTTTTATGATGAAAGGTTTGAACCACATGGGTTTGAATTTTCCTGCCCCTAGGGGTCCTTATCTTGGTCAGAGACCAGGACAAGGTCGCCTTCAGAGAAAATCCGAGGATGAACGAATCGATCATACTGACACTTGAATTTATGTTTGTGAGCCTCATTGGCCAGGGCCGCATCACGATGTTTCTCATTGAGGTGCTCAAGGTATATTAAACGCTCTTTAAGTGGAGAAGTGTATGGAAATAATTGTACTGCCAACTTTAGGGATGAGATCTGACATTCTATAGGCGAGACTGCTTCCAGCCTGTAAATGAGCTGAAAAGGTGAGAAACTGGTTGCAGTCTTAATAGACATTCGACAAGCCCATAATGCCAAGTATAACATCAAATGTCAATTTGACTTGGTTGAGTTGATTGTTCATTGTAGGATGGTCTTAAGAGATTTATTTACAGCTTCCATCTGACCATTTGCTTGGGGGTAGTAGGGTGATGAATGTTCTTGTCGCAACCCAATATTTGATGTTAACTCGGTCATCATCTGGTTCTGAAAGTGATTGCCATGGTCAATGACAATCTCCCTTGAGACGTCGAACCTTGCTATTATCTGGTTGAATAAAAAGAGAGCCGCGGTCTCTCCATCATCTTTAAATGTTGACATAACTTCAACCCACTTCATGAAGTAGTCTATGGATACAATGATATAATAGTGCCCCCTTGTTGAAGGAGGGTTTCATGTAGTGTAATCAATCCCCCACTTGGTGAAGGGACCAACTATGATGACAGGAAACATGGGAGCGAGATGTGCCCTCATATTTCGAGAGAAGATATGGCATGGGTACTTCTTGACTAATTCGATACAATATTTGATTAGTGTCGGCCAGAAGTAACTTGCTCGTAAAATATTTTGGTTTGTTTCCAACCCATACAAATGATTGCCACAGGCTCTGCTATGGAAATCGTTAAGCACGATAACTTCTTCTTCGTGAGTGAGACATCGGTGTAGGACGGAGTCTACACCTCTTCAATACAACGTATCATCGAGTATGAGATAATTCTTAGCATGATGGTGTATACATCGATGCTCATCATAAGAATCATAGGTGGGGCACTTCAAAGTCTGGAAATAGATAAGTATATCTCCGTACCAGGGATCCGAAGATGTGATCAAAAACATATCTCCTCTGATAGGCGACTCTTTGGGCACAATATCACCTGACTCAACCGAAAGTTCCGAAATAAGTTTTGCGAAGACCAGTGACTTTTTGGATTTTGCTGAAATGAAATATAAATCAAAATCCTGGAGGACGACTATCCATCTACTGATCTTTCTGCCTATTACCTGTCATGTCAACATGTACTGGAATGGATTCACAACAACAATGATGGTGGTCTTGCGAAACAAAACATAATTATGGAACCGTTGAATAACATGGATTGCTGCCAACGTAAGTTTTTCGATATGAGAATAATTTAGCTCCAGTCCTACGAGGCCTCGGCTCAGGTAATAAATCACATATTCTGAGAACAAGTCATCTTCCTGAACTAACACCATGTCGATGGTTGACTCTGCTGCATCCAGGTATAATAAGAAATCTTTTTTATAGTTAGGTGGCCGAAGCAGAGGGGCAGTCGTGAGGGCATGTTTCAACATGTCGAAAGAGTGTTGAGTGGCATCGTACCAATGAAAAGGAATGTATTTCTTCAGTAAGTGCATAAATCCCTTTGTGATCTCAGCATAGTTGGTGATGAAACGTCGTAAAAAATTTGCCTTGCCCTGTAGACTCTGAAGTTGAAGGATTGTGCGTGGGGGAGGCAACTGAATTATTGCCTCAACCTTGAGAGGGTCAACCATGATCCCTATTGTTGACACTATGAAACCTAACAAATGTCCTGATGTTATGCAAAAGCTACACTTGTTTGGATTCAAGCGAATCTGGAAGTAGCGACAACGCTCAAAGATAAGTCGGAGGTGTGTGGGATGATTCATTCTCTTATGAGATCGAGATGCTAAATCATCTAAATAGGCCTTGACTATATGCTTGAGGTCATGGAAAGAAAAAGACATGGCCCGCTGAAAGGTTGCTCCAACATTTTTGAGACCAAAGGGCATCTTATGATACGCGAATGTACCCCATGGACAAATGAATGTCTTTTTGTGCTGGTCTTCAGGTTTGATTTGTATTTGATTATATCCCAACAAACCATCCATGAAAGAGAAGGCCTCACAACCCACACATTCATCAATTATCTGGTCGATGAATGGTGTGGGAAAATTATCTTTTGGATAGGCCTTGCTCAAATCACGGAAGTCTGTACATACACGAATAATGCCTTGTTTGTTATTGACTGACACAGGATTTGACACCCATTGGGTCAAATGGATAGGATAGATAAAATTGGCTTTTAGCAGTTTCTCAACCTCAACCTTAATGGCTGCTGCTTTCCTGGGATTAACTAGACGAAGCTTCTACTGAATAGGCTTGGCATATGGATAAGTTGTGATTTCATGTTCGACTATTTTTGGATCGATGCCTGGCATTTGCTTGTAAGACCAGGAAAAAACGTCTCAAAATTATTTAAATAGATATGTGTATATTTGAATCTCTCTGGGGGAGAAGTCAGCTATGACGAAAACATTCTTCATGACGCCAGGGGTTTTGGAGATATTGATCGGTATGGTGTCAGCGATGGTTGCCATATTACCCTCAGCATAGACCTTGTGTGTAGCCAAGGGATTAATAGGACAAGACCTATCTCCAGTCATAGTCAAGGTGAATTCTCTAGCTTCGATTATGCTTGAATATAGGAGGAAGTATGATCTGTGATGAAGATCATCCCAGGGTTTGTTCGGACTAGTCATTGCGTCAATTACTGCTTCATCGGAGGGCAAGACTAAGTCTAATGAATCGGTGTTAGTGAGAGAACATTGAGCCCAAATAGGCTCTAGAAGCAGATCTAACTCTTGTGTAGGAGTTGGATCTGTGTTGGCTGAAGCTTGCTGGACTAAATAGTACACTACTTCAGCTGTGGATAAGGGCATGGACATGCCCGGGTGCCCTGTCCCATCCATTGTGACCGATGGGGAAGGAAGTATCCACGGATCATTGAAGTAATTCATGCAAAATAATGAAACTTGGAAAATCTCAACCTTATAGTGGTCAGATATGAACTTGACATCACCTTGAGGGGGCGGGTAATCGAAGGTACCCATCAAATATGGGCACAAACCAACCCCTACGTTAACAACACCTAGTTGAGGATTATCAATCACCAAGACCCTTGACACCCCCAATGAAGGGTCAGGTCTGGAGAAAGACAATGGATCAATGGTCACAATCCAATCCTCTTGTGGAAACAACAAGACCCGGAAGACTATAGAAACCACTATTTTCATGGCATAAGTCCAACTCCTTCCTAACAAGAGATTGTAGTTGAGGGACGCGTCGACTAATTCTACCTCGACGCACACGGTATTCCCTCCTAACTGCATGGGGAAAGAGGGAATGATAGCATGTGGTGGAATGAACGACCATCGAAAGTAGTGAGAATAGTAGGTGACAGAGACAAAATGGGCTGGCTAATGGCCTTCCAACATGCCAATGACATAACGCATGTTGAGGCACCCTCATCAACCACCGTGCAGAAAATATTTTGAGTAAAATTTTTTGTGGGGTGAGCCACTACTATTTGAAACGCTACGTGGTAAGGCAGACGAGGTTTTAAGTTGGTTGTATTCAGAATGATGGTACCTGGATTACAAGTCTCGGTAGATCCTAAAGCGGTTAACAAAGATTTCCTTTGGGAAGGGTAGCTTTGGAGGATCTCCAAAGCAGACATCACATAAGGGGTTTGAGACAAATCCTCCACCAAAGAATAGTTCTGGGCGACCCTTGTGTTTGGGTTGTGAGAATATTTTTTGAGCATGGCTTTTGGGATGCGTGTCATTATTTCACCCAAAGTCTTTTCAATCTATAGAGGAAGATATGGGAGTTCATCTTCTTTTCCCTTATCATAAGTTCTTGGTTTACTATAGTCATGCACTCTAGTTGATATAAAGAATCACCCTTCATCATATACACATTTGAGGATGCAGGATTGTTTGAAGATGGAGAGAGTCCTTGACTACCCCCTTCCATGCTTGTAGAGGCTTGGGTTAGGTTTTTCCCATGCTGAAATGGATTGGTTAACACAACAAGTTGTTGTTGTGTCACAAACTTTTGGGACTCTACAAGATGAGGACATTGGTGGGTTGTGTGGTCTTTTGCGCATAGGTTGCACGGATACCTCGCCTTCCATTTCTCAGTGTTTCCCCCGCCAACATTAATATTGGGTTTCTTATCCCCCTTACCCTTCTTTCATTATTTTTTATTTCCTTCAGGGTGTTGGGTGGCCTTTGGATTTTTTGATTTCACTGTGTGTACATATGAGGTTTTAGTAGGGGGAGCAGCCAAAACAGTAGTTTGGTTGGTCGTTGTGTGTTGTATAGACAATTGTTGTAATTGCTTCATCAGTTGCTCAACAAGATTTGTTTGTGTTGAACCAACAATACCATCGGCATGTGGTCCAACTCTCTGTCTAGTTTTATCAAGTATTGAGCATGGTGCATCTGGAAAGATATCATATAATAAACCAGACTGAGAATAGATTAGCTCAAGATGTTGAGCTCTCATGATGGCATCTTTTTCGGAAAATACTCCCGACGTCACGACGTATTTGGATAACTGTGGGACCAAAGACTTAAGGAACCATTCGAGCAAGAATTTTGGTGGGACTGGCACCTTAATTAAACTCTTCCATCATCTCCATTCTCAGATGTGATCAGAGATATGGTCTTCTTTTGTCTGTGCAAAATTGGCCAACAATTCTGTGCTAACGTCGTCTCTCAAAGGTAATTGGAAATGGTTTAGAAAATCCATTGCCAATTCACCGAAGGAAGAGTATCTTGAGTGGTCGAGCTCGATGTACCATTTCACGACACTCCCAATGAGAGTACGGTGAAACAGTCGCAACTGTATGGAGTCATCTTTCAATGAGTTAGATGAGCACTAAATATGGAAGGTAGTCACATGATCTCCTGGATCTTCGTTAGGCTTGGCTTCGAACTTTGGTATGTCCGAAGGAAACTTCGTCACCATAGGGGGCCAACGCATATCGTGACAGATAGGGTCATTAAACAACCTTGTCAAGTCTGGAAAATGCAAGGTTTCCAGGAAAGGTAGTTTGGGTTGTTGGTGATAACCTAGGAAAAAGGGACCTGGAGTTTGATTGGAACCAAGTTGACAGGAAAAGTTTGGTTGTTGGCCTGGGTTCTGGTAAAAACCATGGCCATCACCAGTGTACAGATTCTGCAAGTGAGGAGACATCATCGACTGATTCCCAAAATAGGACGTAGATGGTTGGGCGTGCATTACATTCAGAGGAATTTGGGAAGGGTTGCTCCATGCCGATCCTGTGGGGATAGGCATAGTACCTTGTCCGGGGTTCCATTGATTGTGAAATGAATTTCCCTAGATCAACATTTCTGATGAGGGAACGGATCCCTGCCAAGAATTCCAAGGCCCTGATGTGGAAGAAGTTCCTGGGTTTTCCCCCAATGCAGGAATAGTACCCTGCATAGGAATAGGTTGTTTGAAACTGGGATTGCCCCCAGTCGGGAAAACAGCTGACAAGAAGGCATTGTTACAAAACACACTAAACAAAGAAAATGGTGTTGAACCTATAGACATATTATGCAAAGGTGGTCCTTGACTCCCTGCTCCAAATAAACTATGGTGTGCAGGTGGCCCGACGAGTTGTTGATGCATGCCACCAAGCAAAGGGGACGAAGGAGGTATATGACCTCCCCAGTAAGGGAAAGCATTAAAAGGAGCTGAAGTGCCCCCCATGTGGCCTTGCAAAGGAGCGTTAGAGCTCCCTTCCCTGAGACCTAAATTCTGTGAAGTGGAGTAGGAAAGTACAGGACTTGTACCTGATCTAGGCATCTTGTATGAGAACGGAGGGCCTGTCGTACTTGGTGTGAAAGAGGTTGTGGCCACCGCCATAGACAGGATCAGACCACTGTGCGAGGTAGAGGTGGTTGAGACCATGGTGGCTTGGACCAATGGCGGTGGGTTAGGAGGTGGAAACTCTCCTGTGGTGACAACCATAGTGGGAATTAATTAATTCCCAGTAGGAGTGATAGAAGGAGTGAGAGGTGGTCTAGCACTCGTAAGGGTGAATCGGTATGATGATGGATGCCGAAAGATCAGTGGTTGGAGTTTCATGTGGACCAAGATCTTTCGCTCCAAAGTCTAAAATAGTCATTTTCTCCGGATGTTGGTCGGGCACAATTTCTTGTGACCCGGTCGCTTCAAAAGACCCTTGTTGGTCTAGCTTTCACCTTAGTGGTGGCGGAGGTAGCTCCAATGTAACCGGTGATAGGCCCAGAAGCCTTTGTGACCGGTGGAGCTCATGATCCTCCACTATGTGAGAAGATCAAATACACTCTAGGGATTTCTATTCGTTCAAAAAACAACACACTAAAAAAGTCCCTACAAGATAAAACAAGCAAATACTAAAATAATTGGAAGAACAGTTACAACAACCAACACTATAGAAACTTATCAGTGCAAGTGCAACTCGAACATCGAAGCACCCTCTGATTATAATCTACAAAGCGTGGCTCGATGTCTGTCCTAGGTACCGTGGTACACCCCCGTAGTCACCTGTGTATGTCTCTAAAAAGATAGGCAACTAGGTTTCCAGTGCGCGAACAGTCACCAGGCGGGTACAGTCGAAAGTCGAGTAGACAACAATGAGAAGGGTATTGAGCCCAAAACCTGTCAAGGGTATCGAAAGAAAGTGGTCTGGAAGACAACTAAGGACCTCGAATGGATTCGAGACCCACGAAGCTCTGTGGAAAATGCAATCGATGGAATCCCAAGACAAGCCCTCTATATGTGTTCTCCACTACGATTGGTCCAGCTTTGGAGGGGTTATCTCCGCTACCTTTTCGCACATGACCTCGTGTTTATCCCCTGTGTTAGAGGGGGGTCTCGTATAACTTTCATGATACTGGACTTTGACACTCCCTAACTCAAACTCCAATGTTTGATTTTAATGGCCTTGAAGAGTTTCCTCTCCAACCTAATTCAAGGCCCTAACCCTAAACTAGTTGGTTGACCCTACAAACATAAAAGGTCTAATGAATTTTATATTTAGTGTTAATTTTTATGGATTTTCTTAAGTCAAAGGTTATGAAAGTGAAACTAGTGATGTTTGAAAGATGAAAGAAAAATAAACAGAAAGTTGGAAACAAAAAACCTTTACTTAACTCAACTCTTAAACAACTTTTCAAACCTAAAATTTTTTCTAATATCTTTGAACAACAAACTCAAAGTAGGATTTCACTCGACTATGAGCTACTTATGATCTAAGTAAACTGTAAATAACTTATGGAAGCAAAGACTTTTCCCTGGTTACTAATGAAAAACAACACTTTTTAACCAAACAAAGAAATAAAATAAATTTTTTTTTTTGAATGCTCACAAAGCAAAAAGGAAAAATATCAACAAGTCAAAACTAAGAAAACTTCTGGCCTAAGCGCAGATCACAAAGAGTCACTTTAAAAATCACACACAAGCAAATTAAAATTGGACTCTCACACTTGTCTAAAAACCCTATAAAAGAAAATTTTGAGGAAAACTTCTAAATGAAAAAAGAAATCTATTGTTGTGATCAAACCTAAGTTACTGACCACTATGACAGAGACCCAAAAACCTGAGAGGTATAACTCTTGTCAAAGGAAAGGATGACTGCCTTACCTTCAACAAAAATTCTCTCCACAAGCACACTACTGATAGTTCAACAACAAGTGTGTGCATGCTAGCTATGTAAAGTCAGAGCGCGTGTACAAGCATGTTGGCCTTATACAGGCCACGTGCATATCTAAAACTCTGAGACAAATGAAAATCTAATCCATCCAGCCCAAGCAGAGACTATTGGTACTGAGAACCAGAATCTCTTGAAAACTCAGACACTTACTTTAATAGAAAAAAGAAAACAATTCAAGGAAAACTTCATAGAACAAACCAATCCGAGCTGAAACCTAAGCTATAGACTGCAAACAACAAAGACTAGAAAGAGTTCCAGAAAACCCCTAAGAAGGACTAATTCTGACAGGGAAGAGGATGACTGCCTCTCTAAAAGAAATTTTCTGGAATCATACACATGACTGACACTTCCTTAGATAGCGTGTACACGTGGGCTGTGAGAATGTAGGGCGCAGGTACAGACATGTAGACCTTACACAAGCTGCATGTACCTCTGTGGTTCTCGAAAAAAAAATACAGTCAAGCAAAGAAGAAGAGATAGCTGGTATGGAAGACCAAAATCTCTGTTAGCTCAGATTTTTGCAGAAACTTTAAAAACAGGAAATGAAACCAGTTCTTAAAAATACCCAAAAAATATTCCCAGAAACCCTAGAGATTTCCCCAGTATGGTCACCAATTCTGTTGTGAGTGGGAAATCCCCCTATGGACTAGCACTTAGGGTTTTATTATGCATGCAAAAAATACCTAAAGATTCCTACTTTCTACTATCGTCCCGGACCTAATCCCCATTATTCTTAAGCAAATACATAGTTAAGAATATCAAGTGAGCATACCTTATTTCGGGCGTTTGATATTGATCCTTCTTCATGCTTGATCACTCTTTGACTACAACTCTCCTCCCAAGGATGACCTGCATTCACACAAAACAAACAAAGAAATCCACATGCATTTGATATATAGATTAATGGGTTAGAGATTCAATCAACACGTATACAATAAACCATGAAAACCTCATATGGTAGGACAGGAAAAGTACTTCTTTATTATTAACTTCAACAAATCAACTTACAATGATGAAGCTGGCCATTGCTCCATGAACCTGGTCCTGAGCTTCTCTTCAACTGTCCTCCAACTTGTTTGCTCTATATTTCTCTTTGCACAAGGATGGCTAAAGGTTGGGACAAAGGGAATGCGCAATCAGGTATAGTTTCTTTACTATGATTCGCCTCTTCCAAATGGGACTCCTAACCCTTCTTTTATAGGCTAGAAGAAGCTAGATATTTGGTCGAACCCTTGGCCATGCATGGCCGAAAGGTTTAGTTAACTCACCCAAAGCTGTGTGTTTCGTCAACAACTTTCCTTTTTTCGTGCTTTTGTAGGTACATGCGGGTTGTTTTGGGTCAGCTAGCGTGTACATGCATGTAGTAATGGAGAAGGGTGTGTGGGCCTTTATAAAAGGTGTTTTTAAGAAGAGTTGTTCAACAGTGTTTTGGCAAAGAAGGAATCTAAGATGGCATGATGCCAAGTAAGCATGTCTGGTGCAAATTAGGGTTATAATAGCTTTGCAGATCGAAAGTAGGAATTCCAAAGGTCCAAATTAGTCTATTTTGGGCAGAAGTATTTCACTACA
Organism: Picea sitchensis; assembly: GCA_010110895.2. Classification (NCBI taxonomy): domain Eukaryota; kingdom Viridiplantae; phylum Streptophyta; class Pinopsida; order Pinales; family Pinaceae; genus Picea; species Picea sitchensis. The sequence continues at coordinate 65,069 of SNQJ01S0044899.1, forward strand.
AGGAAATGATCTGTTGATTCTCCCAGAGATATATTTGAAACCAAAAAAATATTCATTTGTGGGACCACTATCCTGTTCTCTGGATATACAATTAACATCTTAGGGAATGAGGACCAAAACTCTCACTGGTGCAAGAAATATTCCTACTAGTCATCTCCTTCTACCCAGAATGGACTAATTTGGGCCTTTGGAATTGCTCATGCAACCTGTGTCCCTGAAGTTTTCGACTGTGAGGAGGTGGTTTCTTGGTGTATCCTAACTTTCAGTTTTGGGCTATTCCATTTTCCCTACAACGTTTTTCATCTTCTTCCTCATGGGAAGCTTGTGAGAACTATCAATTTTACCGTAGGACTGTTGTTCATCTGCTTCAAGCCAAGGATTTATTCCATTGTGGACCCACTCTCCTTTTTCTTTGTTGGCTCAGGTCTTCCGCAAAATATTGAGATCGGGGAACCGGACATTAATCCACCGAGCAGAAGACTGCAAGGATTTCCTAAAAAAAAAGGATGGTAATCTGTTTTGTATGCATGTTGAAGAGCGTCTCGATGGCTCCTACATGTTGAAAATCCTGTGCATGTGTTTATGGAAAATATGTTCAATGTTTTGGCCCAAAGAACTCAGTCCAATTTCTAGGGATAGATATACAGTCCTTAGTATTTTTTTTTTTAATGGATTTACTATTAAAACATTTTCCTTGGAGTCTTGGTTGCTGCTTCTTTTTCTGTATTTAGCACCTTCTCATTGGCATGGTTTGATAGTCTCGTATTTCTTTGATATTGCATTTGCTTAAGTAATTTGTTGTAAAATGGAACATTTAACAGTTATATGACAATGCATTGTGTTGATCCATCAGAATTTTATGGAAACAAAAATGAGTTTCAAACAGTTTCAAACCAACATTCAATTCTATTCGTAATGCGGATAGAACATAGAAAGACCAAATCACAATGTTGCAGCAAGATCGTCATTCTTGTTTCTAGACAGGCAATTGTTAAGCTTTAATGCTAAGAACCCATCATGCAAGAAGTTTAATATGTTAAAGTCATGGAAGAATGTATCAAGAACACAATTACTCCCACAATTACTAGAAAATGATGGTTTTGCAACAATGGGGCTTGTTTGAAACCAATTCCCACTTACAAAAATTGCCCTCTGCCTTTCTATTTTCCCACTCTTTTATCCCCTGTAGTTTCTCTTTGTGGTTACTAAGTCATTTTTCCTGAAAATGTCTTGCTACGTGGGTTGGCGGATTCATGCGTTTTGACCAAGCACTTCCCCTTTGTCTAAATTGCACTTTCCATTGTTCCGTGACCTGCAAAAAACACTCTGGCTTCTGCAATATGCAGATTTACTTCTAGACTCCCACATCATCCCCTCTTCTGTGTTACACATTTTTCACTGAAATGTTCTGATATATACAATTTCATAGTTGGGGCCTTACATCTCCTCGAGAACCCTTGTCACCCTATTTTGAAGCCCGTTCGACCGCTTTCCACACTTGACCATTTCTTAACATCTCTTTCGCGGATCATCGAGTTCGTGGGTTCAGGAAATTTCCAATTTCTAGTTGTTGTTTCTTGTGCCCGCTACCTTCAGATTTATTTCCAAGTATATGCAATATGTATCCAACTTCTCTAGAAACATAGAGAAAAGATCTTGCTAGGAAATGGAATATCTATTGTAGATTTGAATATATTGGACCTTATTCCCCCTCTTCTATACTTAAACCAATTTCCTACTTCTTTTTCCTCTCTACTCTCTCTTTCTCGTTACTTGGTCATTTTCTGAAAATGTCTCAATTCACGGGTTGTCTGACTCATAGGTTCACATTTGTGCTCATGCTTTTATATCACGAGTTCGACCAACCACTAGCCATTTGATGCCTAGCCACTTTTCAGCTCATGGATTCCTGGGCAAGCAGGCTCTATATTGCACTTCCATTGTTCTGTGACCTACAAATAGCACCCGGACCTCCGCGATATAAAAATTTACTACCACACTCCCACATCACACCCTCTTCCATGATACAAAGTTTGCACATGAAATTTTCGAGACCTACAGTTTGACCTTCAGGTCATCACATCTCCTGGGGAACTATTGTCACCCCATTTTGAAGCCCCTGCGTCCACTTTACATATTTTGCCATTTCTTGGAATCTCTTTCACGCCTCCAATTCCATACTTACCCAATTTTTTTTCTTGTGGATTCTCAGACAAGAGGAGTGCACTTCTAGTGTTCCTTGACCTACAAACATCCCCCCATCTTCCATGATATACAAATTGACTTTTGGACTCCTACATCAACCCCTCTTCTGTGTTACACAGTATGCATTGAAAAGTTTGGATCAATACACTTTGACCGTCGGAGCCTCATGTCTCCTCGGGAACCCTTTTCAGCCTATTTTGAAGCTCGTCTGACCACTTTCCATGTCCATTTCTTCCAATATCTTTCGCGGATCGTCAGGTTGGTAGGCTCAGACAATTTCCAATTCCTAGTCGTTGTTTTCTATGCCCACCACCTTCGCACTTCTTTCCAAGTATATGCAATAAGTATATAACTTCTCTAGAAACATGCAGAAAAGATCTTTCCAGGAAATGGGATATCTATTACAGATGTGAATATATTAACCCTTATTTTTTGTCTTCTATACTTAACCAAATTCCCATTTGTCTTTTCTCTGTACTTTATCTTTCTCATCACTTAGTATTTTTTCCTAAAATGTCTAGCTACGTGGGTTGGTGGACTCGTAGGTTCACATTTTCACTTGTTCTTTTATATCGCGACTCCAACCAATTGCTTCCCCATTCCATACCTAGTCACATCTCCGACCATGTGTAACACCCTGTTTACCCCAGTTTGTAAAAATAACTGGACTAGCCAAGAACTGTGGAAAACTCATAAATGTGAATATGTGATGTAAATGGACCTTGTGGAAAAGGTCAATAAATGTGAATATGTGATGTAAATGGACCTTGTGGAAAAGGTCAATAAATGTGAATAACATTATGAATTTATATTGCAGGACTGCTGAGAGGGGATGTGAAGAAAAGGAGACCACGATGGCGGTGGAAGGCATCTGGAAAGGTGGCATTAACTCCCACTGAGAATTAATACTTTATTTGGACTCCACTGGACTGGAGAACCAAAAGCGGCTCACTGGCCCTGAATTAAATGCCTCGCAGACTGGTAGGTAGATGGATCCTTAGGAATTGATGATGGATGGGGAGGTGAAATGCCCATCTGTAGAGCCATCATGACTGGCCAATGCGAAGGTAATCGCGTTGCATGCAACCTCCCAGGAGGATAAGGTGTGGGGTGGAAGAGATTGAGGGGCAGACACGAGGGGAGAACTCTGGCAATATGAAGAGTGAGTGATAGCAAAGAGGAAGGATTGCAACCTTCACTCCTGGTCACTGGAAAACAGAGACGTAGTCTCACGGCATCGTGGTCTCAGCTCGGGGGTGGATAGTGGTAAATCCACTGGGAGTCGCTAAGCCTACGGTTGGGTGGAAACCAGCACCCCTCTCAGCAGTTGCTTAACCCTGGTGTTATCTATGATAAGTGTTTTGCC
>SNQJ01S0044899.1:72049-88960 GCA_010110895.2 Picea sitchensis
GTCTCGGTGAGACAAATATCAGCCCTGCAAATGAGAAAGTATTGTCGAAAGGGATGTCCCCTATATGAAATACAGGTGTTGAAAACAATCGAAGGTGATAAACCAAGACCTGATGATCACCCTATCCTAAGAGAATATAGAGATGTGTTTCCGACAGAGGTATCGGGTCTACCTCCGAGAAGATACATTGACTTCTCAATAGAGCTCGCACCAGGAGTGGTGCCGGTGTCTAGGACACCCTACCGGATGAGCATACCTGAGTTAGTTGAACTCAAATTTCAACTGAAAGAAATGATGGATAAGGGTTATATTCGACCCAGCGTGTCCCCATGGGGAGCACCAGTCTTGTTTGTGAAAAAGAGGGATGGCACCCTTAGACTGTGTATAGATTATAGACAACTTAATAAAGTAACCATAAAGAACAAGTACCCCTTACCCAGGATTGATGATCTATTCGATCAGTTGGGAGGAGCATCTATTTTATCAAAGATTGACTTGAGGTCGGGATACCATCAAGTTTGAATCAAGGGTGAAGACATCCATAAAACCGCTTTCCGTACACAGTATGGTCACTATGAGTTTGTGGTAGTACCATTTTGGTTAACCAATGCCCCTGCCACTTTCATGTGCTTAATGAACAATGTACTCAGTAAATTTTTAGATAAATTTGTACTAGTTTTTATTGATGACATATTAATCTACTCTAAGAATAGAGAAGAACATGAAGAGCATATTAGACTTTTGCTGCAAGTTCTAAGAGAGCATCAACTCTATGCTAAATTCAACAAGTGTGACTTCTTTCAGAAGCAAATACATTACTTGGGACATGTTCTGTCCGAGGAAGGGGTAACAGTAGATCCTGACAAGATCAGGTCTATCATGGAATGGCCTACCCCAAAGGATGTCTCAGACATTATATCCTTTATGGTATTGGCAGGTGTTGGCAACCAATTCACATTTTTATATTGTCCTTATAAGCTGCCTACACCAAAGTTTCGCAAACTTTGATTTTCGTCGCAACCTTCGAATAAGACGACACTATTGTTTTAGATGCATTTGCCCACTTCCCCTTGTTCTTGTTTTCACGACTGCAAGCGTGGAAACCTTGATTTCAAATTCATTTTAAAAACGTCACTGGATTGTTATGATCACTCTTGTTTATATGCTCATTGTGTTTCCAATTTATTTATCGTTATACAATTGACAAGACTCTATGATCCTTATTTATTTGGAATTCTTTATTGGTTAAATATGACTTCGTTTTACAAGACTGTGATGATATTCTTTTGATCGAGTTTGTGACACATTGGTGTTGTGATTAGACCCTTGGTATAAATCATTTCATACAACACATAGTTCATTTAATCGAACCCTTGGTATGATTATGAATTATCACTTTGGTTTTAAAACTATGCTAATATTATTGCTTGCACAAATGTTTGGTCGATTTACCATAGATTTCATTGGTTGATTGAATGGCATAGTTTTTAACCTGTGCAATAGTGGTTTGAATATTTATATGCGCCGGCGGTTGTACTATGGGATATTATTGTTTTGCATGGATTGAACTAGCTCCACCACCTTCGCACGATCTGTCATTAATACTTTCCCCCTATCCCGGTTCACCTTTGCTAGTTTTCGGGTGAGCCTGTGAGCTATTGACCCTGTGTATACTCTATTCAAACCCTTACCCACTCACCCTACTCACCGTGTTCTCCTGTCTATGGCACCAGTGGTATGCATAGAGACGAATGGTAGCCAAGCTCTATTGCTATTCGATAATGCCCGTAAAGATTTAGAAAACAGTGGTTGGCTGGTGTTTATACAGAGGTTCGAGGGTTTCAACCTTTGTGTTTCCCAACAATTTTCCCTCACCTTTGATAGTTGCCGAGCTAAAGTCAGAGACATACAACTTGAGCTCAATGAAAAAGTCATAAGCTCTGCTACAGGACTAGAAGCCATAAGGGAAAGGTGGTTTAAAAACTCCAAAGTTGACAAGGTGCCATGGCCTTTACTATTTGTATCAGGAAAGGTTGCATCATGTGATAAAGGTATTCCTATTTCTACCCTCAAACCCCAGTGGCACGATCTTCTAGTAATTGTGAAACAATTTGTGACCTGTGAAGGTTGGTATGGCTTGGTTTTTCTGTATCACCTCCGGTTGTTGATGAATTTCATGGGCTATCCTTTGAACATGCCACATTACTTCTTGCGTAGTCTTTACAAGATGTCTAAGAGATTCAAGCGTGAGAAGGCTGATAGCATCCTTTTTCATCACGGCTTGATTAAGCTCATCAGCATCCACCATTTGAGTCTTTATGGCGATAATTGGCAAGCCTTTCTATCCAGAAATGGCTTTGCTAATCCGGATTCTTTCCAAATCGATAAGGCTGTGGTCAGTGAGACTATGGTCGGGCCACCCGTGCCATTCCATATCATTTTACCCCCTCCCAAACCCTCGGTTTTCCCTGACATCGACCTACCCGACATCATAACCAACCCGTGTACAAAAGATAAGACTGAGGCCGTCAAGAAGCCTGTGAGCAAGAAAGTCAAGGGTAATCCTAATGTCAACAACAAAGGGAAGAAGAATTCTTGATTGATATCGAGACTTGCCTGGAACAAACCTAAACAGAACATCGACAAAAAGCCCATAGTGCTGAGCGAGGACTCGGACTCCGATATCGAGCGTTTCCTAGCTAAAGAGTAGCCCTATTCTCATGGCCTGTGCTCTAAAGAACCCTATGAATTTGTCTCTAACTTACCCCCATGCCTAAAAAATGACCCAAATTACACGGGAATCAAGTTGCACAATGGAACCCCTATTGGCTTAAACAAACCCTCGCCTGTGTTATCAAAGCCCGAGCAACCATCATGTATCCAATGTAACACTTGGCAAGAGCATTATTACATTGACGTTCTCCTGTTGCAATCAAAGATCAAAGCATTAGAGGAACAGGTGACAGTGCTGGCGAAGGAGAACCATAGGTTAAAAGCCAGTGAAAAGAAACAAAAAACCACCGGTTAGATTGTCTTCAGGAATGTCGAAGCAACAATAGCCTTTATCAATTCCAAACTATCATGACCGAGTTGTTTTCTGATTGTTCAGGTATGAATTTCAACATGAATTTTGCTTTGTAAGTTTGTTTGAATTAATATAACAGATTGGGTTTTACTTTCAAATTAGCTCTATTCGCTTTAACACGTTTGAAATGGTTCTGTTATAGTTTAGATGATTTTGTTGTTGATACTGTACAGTAGATTCATTTTTCTAAAATTAAATGTAGATATGATTTTGTTACATGATTTTGTCATGCCCAGCTTAGTATAAGAAATCGATTGGTTTTTCATTCTGTTTGGCTTGTTTTTGAATCAATTCTGTTCGTTTGATTTAGATAGTCGATTGGGTTTGATCGCTTAGTTTCATTTAACTCAAAACAACCCTGTTGACGTCGATCTACCAGAAACGACTCTCTTTTGTATTGAATCAATATTTTCGTTTAAATTTTGACTACATTTGACCTGTGCAAAAGACCTATTTGCTAAAATCATGGAGTTGTGTTGATTGATACAATTTTACATAACGATTATGTCGTCTCCAAGCTGTTTCGATTTGTTCCTTTTTTATTATGTTTGCAAATGATTGCTGCGTGTCTTGAGTTAGCACGATTTCTTGTATGAGTTGGATTGGTATCGAAAATAGATTTGATGCTTCTCTGTTGGTTTTGATTTTCAAAAAAGATTTTGTCAAGCTCAGATCGACATATTTTATCTCTGTTGAATTCGTATGAAAAACTCAGCTAATAGTTCATTTTGAAATTGATTCAAGTGATGATCTTGTTGGTTCCCCAACTGTCAATCAATTCTGTCTACCCCCAATCGGCAATAACAAATGTTTGACAAATCCCACATATCCGGTTATCAATTGATTAATTCAATTACGATTTCATTTGTTTCAATTTGCATACAAGTTTTGGTTTGATTCGCTCTGTTTGGCATTAGTGATTGAAGATTTGGTTGAATGAGTCGAATATAATTCTTTAAGATTTGAATTAGTTTTGAAACGATTCTGTGTTCAATTTAGACCAGCTACAGAATCGCAAAATTCTGTGGCTAGTCTTAAAATGAGATTTTTGTCAATTGTATTAATAAAATATCCTCTAATATTTTCTATTCTTGTCCTCTTTCAGGTGCATATGAATTACAATGACCAATTGGGCATGTTGTAGCAGTTTAGGAGATACTTTGGATATGGTTTTGTTTTAGGTTGTTAGCTTGAGTTAGAAACTTGGGATATTATCCCCAGATTTGTGTAATCTATTTTGATAATTCCCATAGGGATGTTTTACCCTGTGGGAAGTCTTTAAATACTTGTCATTTTTTTGTAATACCATCATATTCACGGTGGAGAGAACCGGATTATGGATTTGTGATATAGACTGGGATGAAAGTTGATGTCTTGTAACAGCTTTCGCTTTCAATATATCAAACTTTTGTTTCAAGTTTTATTCATATCAGTTTGCAGTCGATTATAGACTACTTTAGCTATCGTAATTCATTGCATATTGATGTGATTTGATTTAATATGTTATCCATATCTGATCTCTCTTATTTAAAATACAACAATCACTCTATTTCAATTTAACGAATACAGATTTATCTTTTTCATTAATTGAATGGTTTTGTACAAATTGTTGCACACAGATTTACCTAATTGTGATGATTTGTAGATTATAAAATTGTTGTTATTTTTATGTCTTGTTTGTCCTGTTATTTATATTTGAAGAGCACAGCTGCTTCTTGTTTATGAGAAGTTCGTGGATAATCTAGTGCGGGTTTCCTCCCTCCGAACAGCTAAAACAACTATTGCATACAGGACAAACCTGAAGCGTTACTTCAGGTCAGTTTGTTATTTATTATTTGATAATTAATTAGTTAATATAATATAAGTAGTTTAGATTCATAGTTAGAGTTATTATTTTAGTTGCTTAGTTTAGATAGTTTTAATTCTATTCCTTTTTCATAAAATTATAAAAATAAAAATAAAACAATAGTTTCTCTATCTTAGGACAGATTACAAATGATTTTTGCAGGTTTTAATTCAAATCTATAATTTGTAAATATTGTATATTTGTAATTGAAGTTGATTCTGTACAAAATTAAACATTTAATTCTGTAGAATTATAGTTGTATGATTTAGTTAATAGATTGTATATAGTTTGGATTTGTTTATTGGTTTGTTTTAATTATTGTTTTTATTTAGATTAGTTTCTTAGTGTAGTTTTCATTTGTTTTTCTAGGACTTAGATCGGCCAATGGAGCCGCTAAACCCATCAGGTTGGGTTATCCCAAATGAATTGGGTTATTTAGACAACCCCGGACCGGATCCACTCTTCCAGTTGACGGACGATCAATTTCGCCCATCAACAAATGGCGCTAGAAGGAGGGCCTGAAATTTATTAATGGCACGAGGCCATCATAAGACTCCTCCACCACCCAATCGCTCACCTATAGTGATAAGAAATCATTCGAGCGACAAAATTCCCCCTCAAACAACAACCACATCAAACGACGATCCACGGATCACAGTTGAGCCAGCAACCCCAAATCCTACAGGTGGTGACATACAAGAGATTGTCCACCAATCTCTCATAAGAACTCATAGTGCCTTAGCCCATTTGAGGCAACCAAATTGACCTTTGGACCAACCTTTATATTTCTTTGATATCAGAGAGAAACTCGAAGGCGCTAATCTCACTATGAACCCTACATATCCAATCCTCACTCCTGCTGCAGGAGGATCTGGAATACCTCCCTCACCACCTCCATCATCTCCTTCTTCTTCTGGAGGAGGTTCTTCTGACAAAGGCAGTTCCCCTTCTCAGCCTTCCACACCAAATACACCAATGGCCAACCAGAACAACCCTGCCAGACCTTGGCTCGACCAGGATGTAGTAGTTGTACCTGGAGCACAACATCCCTTACACAAATATCCAGAGAAGTGGCTTCCCAAGTTTGACCCTGACTCTAAACAGATCGCTAAAGATCACATTAAAAAATTTATGTTATCCATAAGACTCTGCAATGTCGAGCATGAAGACGTAGTCTGTATGTTGTTCCCCTACACTTTCGAGGGAAATGCATCTACATGGTACTTTGCCCAGCAACCCCATACCATCGTGTCCTGGGAAAATTTTGAATCCTGCTTTTTGGAAAAATTCGGAGACAGTAAGCCTCCAGAAGTCCTAGTCATGGACCTTTCTAGCTTAAGAATGAACCCAAAAGAGAAAGTTAAAGACTTTAATCAAATATTATTAACACTTAAGAACCGAATCCCTACAGATTCCATGCCTGCCGAGAATCTTATAATAGCGTACTACACTAAAGCCTTGCATCAAAGTATAGCTATTTGGGTTAAACGATCTAAGAAAGCCACGTTGTTAGAAGCCTTCGAGGAGGCAAACCAAATTGAAAAAGACATACTTAGTCTTAAAGACTCTACTAGAAATGAAACAGAGACTAGTTCATCTTCCAAAAAGAAGATCGAAATCCTCCCTAGACCTACTCAAAGTAAAACACAACCTGAAAGCTTTGATTTAGAAAACTTAACTAAAGTCGTTCAAAAACTGTTGAATCAAGTTATAGATTTAAAAAAGACAGATGAAGAAGCTTCGTCAAGCAAAGGGCCTTACAAGCCCCCGTTTAGGAAGCCTTTTCCCACCAACCAACCTAATCCAACTATTGAAGGCCTTAATCTAGAAAGTCTGCAATACACCCTTCAAAAAATTCTAGAAGCCCAGGATAACTTGATGCCTACTGAGATTCCCGAGGAGGTAGTTGAGCAAGAGATAGTTCAAGAAGAAGAGTCTTCTCCAAACATTTTTGGACACTTCTCGGATAGCATCTTTCAAGCTAACTTAGAGACAGTACATCCCTACAACACTAGGAGTAAAACAACAAACAAACCTTCTTCCGAAAACACTACGACTTTGCCTCCAAAGAAATCTAAACTGACTGAGACTAAACAGAGTCATGTAAACCCCAACTTAGATTATGATTTAGTTGAAGATCTTAAAAAGTTAAGGGCTAACATTTCTATTTACGATTTATTGAAATTTCCATTTCTGCTACAAAAAATGTTGCAAAACATCGCAGAGAATGGCAAAAATGGTAATTCAAACAGTAGCAAGGTTGTGCAGAACAATGTTCCTCGGAAGACTTCCACTAAGAATAATCCTGATTCTCATGATAAAGGAAGCCTTCCTGTAAATAATGTAAATAATGTAGATAAAGTAGCTTTAGACACTGCGAGTAAAAAGCCACAAACTACTACCCTTAGTACTCGCAGAAATATACCTCCATTTTTGTTAACTTTCGAAATCTTTAATAGAAACGTGCACAATTGTATGGTAGACTCAAGAGAATCATCCAATGTGATGCCATGGTCTGTATGCCAGAAGATTAACGCTGAAGATGAACCATCCACCTTAAAAATCATCCAACTTGATCGAACCAGTGTTAAAGTTGTAGGCGAATTAAGAAATGCACTTATAAGATTATCGTCTAACCCCAAGGTTCATCAAGTCATTGATATTATTGTTGTGGATATTCCAGAAGTGTATGGTCTATTTTTAAGAAGGGATAGGTCGGAGCAGCTACACATCTATTTTGCGACAGATTGGTCTCACCTGTGGCTCCCAGAGAACGACAAGCCTAATAAGATCAAGTTAAATCGTGAACGCTACCTTAAGTTCATGGTCACAGATTTGAACGATCCCAACGAACCATTTACACCTTTTGTTGATTCACTCGAAGTACAAGGGATGGATACCTTCTTCGGAAATTTCATGGCCGAGGCTTCAGCTATCACCAACCCAGAACAACATTCCGAGATTGTGGCATATGTGCAACTAGTAGCTTCTACACAACGGGCTCATGCACCCGATAAAAATCAAATTTGGTCTCTTTATTTTGATGGGTCTAAGTCCAAAGAAGGAGCTGGTATAGGCTGCCTTATTATCGATCCGACAGGTAACAAAACATTGATTGCATGTAGGCTAGAATTTGAATGTACTAATAACACTACAGAATATGAGGCTTTACTGCAATGTCTCAGAAAATCTTTAGACATGAACATTCAAAACTTGACTGTCTTTGGCGATTCCGAAATCGTGGTTAGATAGGTAAGAGATTCTATCCACTATCTGTCTCTGCATCTTAAAATCTACCAATCTGAGGTATGGAATTTAATGAATAAATTTTCTTCTTTCAATATAAATTCTATTCCTAGATTGAATAATTTTGAAGCAGATCTATTAGCTAACGTAGCTTCCAAACTCTTTCCTACAGAAGGCTTGTCCCCAGATGCATTCTCCATCGAGTTGTTGTTCAGGCCATCCATTCCTGACAACATCATGAACTGGAGAGTCTTCGACAACGATCAACAGATCATTAGCTTCTTGCATATGGAAGAAACTTTTCAAGGCGAGGTGATTGACGAATGCACTCACGACAACAATTTGTGTGATTTCACGGTAATACCAGATCCGAGAACTCCTGAATCTTCATCGGACATGGTAAACTCGATCCCTAAATCTGTAGTTAGATTAGAGAATTTTATGATCTTCAAGATAAATTCAAAAAGTCGGTCAACTGTAAAACCAATAGTTCCTCTTTATCATATGAAAAAGTGAACTTAGGAACTAATGACAATCCTCAATGCATTAATTTAGGGTTGGGGTGTTCTCAACAAGAAAAAGCTTCATTTATTAAATTATTCAAAGAATTTAAAGATGTCTTTGCATGGATGTATGATGACCTTAAAACTTTCGACCCTAACATCATACAACACGTCATTCCTATGAAACCCCAAACCTCACCCTTTCAACAAAAATTGAGAAAAATGCACCCTAAGCTCGAACCGACCATCAAAAAAGAATTAAATAAGCTCCTGAATGCTAAGATAATTTTCCCAGTTAGGCACACTCAATGGGTTTCTAACCTTGTCCCTGTCTGGAAGAAAAATGGGGAAATCCGGCTATGCATCGATTTCTGAAACCTTAATAGAGCGTCTAATAAAGACAACTATCCTGTCCCACCCATGGAACAGATCCTTCAACAGGTATCTAGTTCAAAGAGGTTATCCTTATTGGATGGTTTCTCGGGGTACAACCAAGTCCTGATGTCTCCTCCAGACCAACTTAAAACTACCTTCCGCACTCCATGGGGAACCTATGCTTATCGAAAAATGCCCTTTGGATTGATTAATGCCAGTGCCACTTTCCAGAGAGCAATGGACATTGCTTTCTGAGGCTTAATCAATCAGTCCGTCATAGTTTACTTAGATTATGTTACTGTATTTTCCAAAAACAAAACTGATCATCTAGCTCATTTACGAGTTGTTCTACAACGATGTCGTAAATATGGAATTTCCTTGAATCCTAAAAAATCCATCTTTGTAGTAGAATAGGGTAAACTCTTAGGATTTATCATGTCAAGCAAAGGGATGATTATCGACCCCGAAAGGACTCAATTCATCTCGAAACTTACCCCTCCTAATTCCAAAAAGTCTATGCAGTCTTTCTTAGGCCAGATAAACTTCGTAAGGAGATTCGTCCCTAATTTCTCCGAAATGGTCAGGCCTTTACAAAATTTAATTAAGAAAGACGCCCAATAACACTGGGGACCCTTAGAAAATCAAGCTTTCAATGCAATAAAAAAGGCCATAATAGATGCTCCTTCTCTCATGAGCCCCAACTTTTCCCAAGACTTCACGCTCTACACTTTTTCTTCTGACCGCTCCTATGCTGCAGTCCTAACTCAAAAGAACGCTGAAAATAATGAAGTACCCATTGCCTTTATGAGCTATGCTTTCAAAGGTGCAGAACTTAATTACCCAGCGGTAGATCAGCAAGCCTACGCTGTTTTCAAAGCAGTCAAGCACTTCCAGTCTTATCTTTTGAAATCTAGAACGAAAGTTATTGTCCTGTACCCAGCCGTCAGGAACCTATTAGTGCAGAAAGAGCTAGGAGAAAAAAGGGATAACTGGGTTACCTCCTTACAGGAGTATGACATAGAAATTACCCCAGCTCAAATAGTGAGAGGCCAAGGGTTATGAAAGTTAGTTGCTGATTCAACAGTGGGACAGTAAGAAGAAAATGATAAGTCAAATCTAGGACAACACGATCAAAATGCAATCTGTTGCGCACAAAACTCTGTCAGTCCCTGGTATGATGATATAAAATTCTGTCTTGAACATGGGTCAACCCCCCGTCACCTGGACCTCACTAAAAGAAGAGCGTTGAGATTAAGTTCTGCCTCCTTTCATTTGGTTAATGGTATCCTATTTCGTCAAACTTTTGATGGCGTACTTATGCGCTGTCTTGAGAAGGAAGAAGCAGAAAAAGTCTTGCTAGAATTGCATGCAGGAGAAGCTAGTGGTCATTTTGGTGGTGACACCACTGCCCATAAGGTTTTGAGAGCCAGTTATTATTGTCCCACACTTTTTAGAGACACCCATGCCTTGTGTCGTAAGTGTACTATTTGTTAGAAAGCATCAGGGTGGTTACATAAACCAGCCTTTCCTTTGCAGCCCGTTTCAGTAGACTCTCCTTTTCAGCAGTGGGGCCTTGATATTATAGGTCCAATCAACCCGCCATCCTCACAACAACATAAGTTTATCATAACACCCACAGATTACTTTACCCGGTGGTCTGAAGCTGTTGCATTGAGAACTGTCAACACCAGTCAGGTAATTGCCTTTCTAAATTCGAATATTATTACTCATTTTGGTATCCCTGACTGTTTAGTATTCGATAACACTTCTTACTTTTCATCTCTTGAGATGAGGGAGTTCACTTTGGAAAAAGGAATTAAATTGAAGTATTCTGCTAGCTATTACCCCCAGGGAAACGGATTGGCAGAGTCAACAAATAAGAACTTGATTAAAATCATGAAGAGAACGGTGGCTGAAAATCACAAAAACTGGCACAATGCACTGTTAAACGCGCTTTGGGATGATAGGGTAACACCAAAAACTGTTGTAGGTAACTCTCCCTTTTTTCTCGTTTATGGTAGAGAATCAATTCTGCCACCACACATTCTTCTCCCTTCACTACAATTATCGCAGAAAATACAAGAAGAAGACTATCCCCCTTTGGAAAACTGAATTAACGCTTTAATGAAGCTAGAAGAGGTAAGAGTCCAAGATAAGCGTAAGTTATATCAGCATCAACTATTGGTTAAAAGCTAGTTCGATTCTAATTTTTCCTCTGATAGGAATTTTGAAGTGGGTGATCTCGTCCTGAAATGAGACAAACCGCATGAGGGAAAGGGAGAGCACATGAAATTTCAAAACTTATGGCTTGGACCGTTTTTAGTTGCTGAGAAGTTGGGTCCCATCTCTTTCCGATTGTAGAATCTAGAAGGGCATCCTGACACCTATCTGGTGAATGGCCAAGCTCTGAAAAGATATTTCGCTTGATTACAACTCTTTGTATATTATGTACATATTCTGCTTTTGTTTGCTTTTCTTTTGCTGTTTTGGTTTTGATTTCTCCTTTGCGCTTATCAGTTTTTCTTTTGGAAACACATACCTGCAATGTTTTGAACTATTCGGACAAAGAAAATAGAAAATTCCTTCACTGAAATGACTGATGAAAAATCGTATAAACATCAATTATATACTTTTAAAATTTACATCTTTGATTGGCAAAAGTTTGTTGTTTGAAAGAAGTTAACTGATTTCAATCTCTGAGTAAATCCTGTCATGATCATCTATTATCTTTTTACGCTGTCCCTATTCCTTAAGGGAATGACTCAGAAGATGTCTCCCTACCTTAGAAAGTTGGTTCTATAAATAAACCATCATTGGATCTTAATAAAGGACAGTTCTAAAAAATTCTGTTGAGGTTTGTAAAAAATATGTTAAAATATCGTAATTTTCAGCGTTACCCCGCTCGACTATATATCTTTGAAAAACAAAATAAATCATTAAAAGAGCTGTGGGAAGTGCTTGTCAACCCACCGGGATGATGAACAAGTTTGTTGGCAGTGGGTAAATGCATGCATGATGCCAAGACAACTTCGCTAGGGTACTGAATAGGCCCGCTGGCAGCGAAGCAATGTCGGGTATATGAAAATTCGTAAATATGAAACCTCTTAACCTTAAAATGTCCTTTATTCTGATCTGGAATTTCTTGGAAGGATACAGATATCAGAGTGGGTTAAATGGAAACCCTGTCCAGGCTATGGATGCCTGCTAGAAGCAGTGGCTCTGTCAATAGTATTGGGGATTTTATCTTTAATATCTTGGCTCGCTTGTCTTAATATTGTTGTCAGTTTTCATCCTTTAAACACTGCTAGAATATTTTATCATTGATGATGTTTACACGATTTCCTAGTTGTTATTTTTGAGTCAGAATTTTTCTCATTATCCTAATCTGAATTTTTTCTTTTGGAAGAGATAACCGCTTCTACCAGTGTGTCGCCATTGTTGGCAGCCAATTCGCATTTTTATATTGTCCTTATAAGCTGCCTACACCAGAGTTTCGCAAACTTTGTTTTTTTTCACAACCTTCGAATAAGGCGACACTATTGTTTTAGATGCATTTGCCCACTTCCCCTTGTTCTTGTTCTCACGACTGCAAGCGTGAAAACTTTGATTTCAAAGTCATATTAAAAACATCACTGGATTGTTATGATTTCTCTTGTTTATATTCTCATTCTGTTTCCATTTTATTTATCGTTATACAATTGACAAGACTCTAAGATCCTTATTCATTTGGCATTCTTTATTGGTTAAATATGACTTCGTTTTACAAGACTGTGATGATATTCTTTTGATCGAGTTTGTGACGCATTGGTGATTTGATTTATATGTTCTTTGATCGATTCCCTTAACACATTGGTTTCATGAGAACACATTGGTGTTGTGATTAGACCCTTGGTATAAATCATTTCATGCAACACATAGTTCATTTAATCGAACCCTTGGTATGATTTCAAATTATCACTTTGGTTTTAAAACTATGCTAATATTATTGCTTGCGCAAATGTTTGGTCGATTTACCATAGATTTCATTGGTTGATTGAATGGCATAGTTTTTAACCTGTGCAATAGTGGTTTGAATAGTTATATGCGTCGGTGGTTGTACTATGGGATATGACTGTTTTGCATGGATTGAACTAGCTCCACCACCTTCACACGATCTGTCATTAATACTTTCCCCCTATCCCGGTTCACCTTTTCTAATTTTCGGGCGAGCCTGTGAGCTATCGACCCTGTGTATACTTTGTTCGAACCCTTACCCACTCACCCTGCTCATCGTGTGCTCCTTTCTATGGCACCGGTGGTACGCATAGAGCCGAATGGTAGCCAAGATCAGTTGCTATTCGATAATTCCCGTAAAGATTTAGAAAACAGTGGTTGGCTAGTGTTTATACAGAGGTTTGAGGGTTTCAACCTTTGTGTTGCCCAACAATTCACCCTCACCTTTGATGGTTGTCGAGCTAAAGTCGGAGAAATACAGCTCGAGCTCAATGAAAAAGTCATAAGCTTTGCTACAGGACTGGAAGTCACAGGGGAAAGGTGGTTTAAAAACTCCAAAGTCGATGAGGTGTCGTGGCCTTTGCTATTTGTATCATGAAAGGTTGTGTCCTGTGATAAAGGTATGCCTATTTCTACCCTCAAACACCAGTGGCACGATCTTCTGGTAATTGTGAAACAATTTGTGACCTATGAAGGTCAGTATGGCTTGGTTTTTTTGTATCACCTCCGGTTGTTGATGAATTTCATGGGCTATCCTTTGAACATGCCACATTACTTCTTGAGTAGTCTTTACAAGATGTATAAGAAATTCAAGCGCAAGAAGGCTGATAACATCCTTTTTCATCACGGTTTGATTAAGCTCATTGTCGTCCACCATTTGAGTCTTCATGGCGATAATTGGCAAGCCTTTCTATCCAGAAATGGCTTTGCTAATACGAAGTCTGTCCAAATCGACAAGGTTGTGGTCAGTGAGACTATGGTCGGGCCACCCATGCCATTCCATATCCTTTTACCCCCTCCCAAATGTTCGGTTTGCCCTGACATAGACCTACCCGACATCATAACCAACCCGTGTACAAAAGATAAGACTGAGGTCATCAAGAAGCCTGTGAGTAAGAAAGTCAAGGGTAATCCTATTGTCAACAGTAAAGGGAAGAAGAATGCTTGATTGATATCGAGACTTGCCCAGAACAAACCTAAACAGAACATCGACCAAAATCCAATAGTGCTGAGCAAGGAATCAGACTCTGATATCAAGCGTTTCCTAGCTGAAGAGTACCCCTATTCTCATGGCCTGTGCTCTAAATAACCCTATGACTTTGTCTCTAACTTACCCCTGTGCCTAAAAAACAACCCAAATTACCTGGGAATCAAGTTGCACAATGGAACCCCTGTTGGCTTAAACAAACCCTCGCCTGTGTTATCAAAGGCCGAGAAACCATCATGTATCCAATGTAACGCTTGGCTAGAGCGTTATTACATTGACGTTCCCCTGTTGCAATCAAAGATCAAAGCATTAGAGGAACAGGTGACAGTGTTGGTGAAGGAGAACCATAGGTTACAAGCCAGTGAAAAGAAACAAAAAACCACCGGTTCGATTGTCTTTAGGAATGTTGAAGCGGAAACAACCTTTGTCGATTCCAAAGTATCATGACCGAGTTGTTTTCTGATTGTTCAGGTATGAATTTCAACATGAATTTTTCTTTGTAAGTTTGTTTGAGTTAATATAACGGATTGGGTTTTTCTTTCAAATTAGCTCTGTTCTCTTTAACACATTTGAAATGGTTCTATTATAGTTTAGACGATTTTGTTGTGGATCCTGTACAGTAGATTCATTTTGCTAAAATTAAATGTAGATATGATTTGGTTACACGATTTTGTCGTGCCCAGCTTAGTATAAGCAATCGATTGGTTTTTCATTTTGTTTGGCTTGTTTTTGAATCAATTCTGTTTGTCTGATTTAGATAGTCGATTGGGTTTGATCTCGCTTAGTTTCATTTAACTCAAAACAACCCTGTTGACCTCGATCTACCAGAAACGACTCTCTTTTGTATTGAATCAATATTTTCATTTGAAATTTGACTACATTCGACCTGTGCAAAAGACCTATTTGCTAAAATCATGGAGTTGTGTTGATTGATACGATTTTACATAACGATTATGTCATCTCCAAGCTGTTTCGATTCGTTCCTTTTTTATTCGATTTGCAAACGATTTCTGCGTTTCTTGAGTTAGCATGATTGCTTGTATGAGTTGGATTGGTATCAAAAATAGATTTGATGCTGCTCTGTTGGTTTTGATTTTCAAAAAAGATTTTGTCAAGCTCAGATCGACATATTTTACCTCTGTTGAATTCGTATGAAAAACTCGGCTAATAGTTCATTTTGAAATTGATTCAAGCAATGATCTCGTTGGTTCCCCAAATTTCAATCGATTCTGTCTTCCCCCAATCGGCAATAAAAAACATTTGACAAATCCCACATATCCGGTTATCAATTGATTAATTCAATTACGATTTCATTTGTTTCAATTTGCATACAAGTTTTGGTTTGATTCGCTCTGTTTGGCATTAGTGATTGAAGATTTGGTTGAATGAGTTGAATATAATTCTTTAATATTTGAATTAGTTTTGAAATGATTATGTGTTCAATTTAGACCAGCTACAGAATCGCAAGATTCTGTAGCTAGTCTTAAAATGATATTTTTGTCAATTTTATTAATAAAATATCCTCTAATATTTTCTATTCTTGTCCTCTTTCAGGTGCATACGAATTACAATGATCAATTGGGCATGTTGTAGCAGTTTAGGAGATACTTTGGATATGGTTTTGTTTTAGGTTGTTAGCTTGAGTTAGAAACTTGGGATATTATCCCCAGATTTGTGTAAATTGTTTTGATAATTTCCACAGGGATGTTTTACCCTGTGGGAAGTCTTTAAATACTTGTCAATTTTTTGTAATACCATCATCTTCACGGTGGAGAGAACCGGATTATGGATTTGTGATATAGACTGGGATGAAAGTTGATGTCTTGTAACAACTTTCGCTTTCAATATATCAAACTTTTGTTTCAAGTTTTATTCATATCAGTTTGCAGTCGATTATAGACTACTTTAGCTATCATAATTCATTGCATATTGATGTGATTTGATTTAATATGTTATTCATATCTGATCTCTCTTATTTAAAATACAACAATCACTCTATTTCAATTTAACGAATACAGATTAATCTTTTTCATTAATTGAATGGTTTTGTACAAATTGTTGCACACAGATTTATCTAATTGTGATGATTTGTAGATTATAAAATTGTTGTTATTTTTATGTCTTGTTTGTCCCGTTATTTATATTTGAAGAGCACAGCTGCTTGTTGTTTATGAGAAGTTCGTGGATAATCTGGTGCGGGTTTCCTCCCTCCGAACAGCTAGAACAACTATTGCATACAGGACAAACCTGAAGCGTTACTTTAGGTCAGTTTGTTATTTATTATTTGATAGATAATTAGTTAATATAATATAAGTAGTTTAGATAAATATATTAGTTTAGATTCATAGTTAGAGTTATTATTTTAGTTTCTTAGTTTAGATAGTTTTTATTCTATTCCTTTTTCATAAAATTATAAAAATAAAAAAAACAATAGTTTCGTTGTCTTAGGACAGATTACAAATGATTTTTGCAGGTTTTAATTCAAATCTGTAATTTGCAAATATTGTATATTTTTAATTGAAGTTGATTCTGTACAAAATTAAACATTTAATTCTGTAGAATTATAGTTGTATGATTTAGTTAATAGATTGTATATAGTTTGGATTTGTTTATTAGTTTGTTTTAATTATTGTTTTTATTTAGATTAGTTTCTTAG
>SNQJ01S0044900.1:39389-49570 GCA_010110895.2 Picea sitchensis
GAAGAAGAAGATGGAGGAGAGGGTGGTGGAGAAGCACCATTCCCGGCATTTCCATTTGGAGTTTTATCACCATTGCCTCCCTTATGCTTTGAAGGGTTGGAGCCTTCACCTTGCAACCTTGTATTCCTTTCCATCAAGATTTTCATCATCTCTCTCATTTCCATGATAGCCTTTCTGAGATCTTCATCTTCTACAGGAACATGTTCATGACTCTCTTCATGAGCCACACTTGGTGAATGCCTCCTTGAAACTTGTGGTGATGATATAAGCTTTCTACTTAAAGGATGAGAACTTGGCTCTACAAGTTGACCTTCTCCTCTTGTCAGTTTCAACCTTGTGGGCATCAAAAAACAAAACACTTGCAAATAATCAAGTCTTCAAAAAAACCTATGCTCTGATACCAACTTGATCTAAAAATGAAGAAGACTTGTATTCTTGAAAATATTTGCAAGTTAAATTTTATGTGTTAAAATTCAAATGGATCAACTTTGCAACACAAATTTAATAGGATTTACTCATTCAATATGCATATAAACAGTAGAAAAAACAGTGAACAAAAAACACATAACACAACAAATGATACAGGAGTTCACCCCTCTTTTGGGCTACATCTCTAGGTCTAGCTTCCAATGGATCATTTGTATTATTTGCTCAGAGTGCTCAAAAATTTTCTTTACAATGCTCAAAATTCCAAATAGACTACTCCAATGGCTCAGAACGTCTAAAAACCCCTAGCTGGGCTTTTTCGTAACCTCGTTTGGCCAAAAATTGAAGAATATAGGCTTCATGGAAGTCCCCCCTTCAAACTTGTTGTCTTTGCATCTACAAAATGCACCCTTGTTGGCTCAACCTAGCCCACATGCATATTTAAGCGTAAAAGCTTAGCACCAGTTGCAACCACACGACCAGTACAAAATGTCGCATGGTTACATGTTGTCCCTTAACCGTCTAAGGTCCGTGGGCATGTGAAGCACCATACGACCACGTGAATATAAATAAAGGGCCAAAGTTCAAACGGTTATAACATAGGTGTGCCAGTGGTCACATCACATACCATGCGACCGACGGTTCAAATGAAAGGGCTATACAATAGAGAACACATATAGTAATGTGGTCACATCGCATACCATGTGACCGACGGTTCAAATGAAAGGGCTATATAATAGAGCGTGCATATAATAATGTGGTCACATTGTATATACGCGGGACCGGGTGTGAGGGCTAAGCCCCAGCCCGGTCCATGCCCACCATATCATATATTTCAACATAAATATAATATGCATCATTTTTATTACAAGGCACATGTGGTGGCATGCTGGTCAGAGGCCCTTCCCAAGGCTCTTCGCCTGCCCGGAGGTCGCGGGGTCGAGTCCTGCACAATGCATAAATTTTAAACCAACATGTGTGTGACAAGTGCTGGCCATTGATTGGGCCACATGTCGCCATCCCATTCGTTGCAAACATGCCATGTAATATGCCAACTATCCACACAACTGGCTGCCACGTGCCGTACGACTTGCCAAGTCAGCATCCGTACGGACTGTACGAACTGTACAGTCAACACCCCTTTTTCCCATGTTTGTCATTTTGAATAGAACTTGATATCTCTCGCTCCCAATGTCCATTTGAACCCAAACGAGTTGTGTTGGTTTCGTAACAACAAGACCTAAACTCCCATTCAATTTGAAGCTATTTTTAAGACTTTGAATTTTGAGAAAAATTTGATTCCCTGGATCACTAGGGATAAGCATCCATCCAAACAACTATACTGTAAAGAACCAACATATAATAAAAAAATCCATTTAAATATCTAATCAAAATTTTGATCATTAGGAATTCATGACCATGGTAAACATAGATTGTTGAGAAAATCCAATTAATTCTAAGATCTTAGAAGAGGAAGGTCTTCATTGAAAGTTATGTGCTACAATGCATAGTGGTATCTCTTCTTGACTTATGAAATGATGCATTTCTCATAAGCCATCTATAAGATAGCTTTAGATAGTGAGTCTGCATCCTTGTTCGAATAACTATGAACTTCTTCAAGAATATAAAATAGTTGAATGTTGTGACATTCCTGAGATTTTCTTTCCTAGTTAACCGCCAACATGGAATCCCAAAATATTTGAAAGGAAATCACTCCCTTTTCTTTAGACAACAAAACAAGAATTTTGAAAGGCATGATTTCAACATAGTTATTTGTACCATTCCATAATTCTCAATATTAAACATAATGTTATGATGGTTGGACAAAATGTTATGAAGGTGACTTGACTGCTAAGCATCGTCAATATTAGACATATTGTTGTGAAGGTTACTTAAATATCAATAGAAGGATAATATTGACTAATATATTGTATGATATTGATACAATCATCTTATATTGTATAAGGTTGAGATTGTGTCATTAACATCTATGGACAAAATAAGAAATTTTGAAGAAACTCTCGAGATAAAAAGGGTAAATGGATAATCCAATATGGATCCATACAAATCACAAATAAAGAAGTTAATAAGACATGGTTTATTTAAAGTGATCCATAAAATCTCAATTGAATAGTTGTCGAGAGATGAGAAATGAGAGAGAGGTGAGGAAAGATTGACACCATCTAGTCACAAGTCGAGTTGATTCAAAGAACAATAACGTCGATTATCTAGAGGTCGATCGACTACAAGATGATTCGAATACAATTCGACTGATTGCAAGAATGGACATTGAAGAAAGTTGGAGAAGACAAGTTGATCAATTTCAAAACAAATCAAAGACAACTTGACCAACTGAAGGTCGAAATCCAAGGAAAATTAGTTTGGGAAATACAAGCCGAGCAAAGCAAGTCGAGAGGACCAAAGTCAAATTTATCAAGTCTCTTTTCTTCCAGGTAGAGTTGGTCCAAGAATGAAGTAACCTAAAGTTCAAAGTGGAAGTAAACTTAAATACAAGTTAGGTCGCTGCTCAAGCAAGATGATTTGACTAGAATTGAAATACTCAAGTCAAAATTTCTCATTTTTGAATGAGGAAGAAAGTATGAAAAAGGGTGATACCAAGTCAAATATTTAGTGACTAACAACTGAGAGGGAACCGATTTTAAAATATATGTCAAGTAAAATGTTTACAAGTTGAGTTTAAGTAATCGCCAACAAAGGAGATATGTGGAGGTCAAGTTAGAAATTCACTAAAAGGTAATATGTATTGAAGTTGATCTTGCATCCGATGACTAAAGGAAAATCTCTGCAAGTTGTTTTCAAAGAACTTCACCGACCACCTCAAACAGGTTCTAGGGAAACTTCTCTCGCGTGAGCTAATTGGGCATGTTATGCAAAAACCAATGTAGTAGAATTTTAAAATAAATCACTGTCTAAATTAGTGTACAAAAATCAATTAATAAAAAGTACCATTTGTGTGAATTAAATTAAGGGGTGTAATGTTTCATTCTAAAAGGACACATTGTTTCAAAGTGGCACCATTTCGAGTAATATATAAGTAAATGAAAATAAAGAGAAGAAAGTGTCATGGTGAATATAGATAGATAGATAGATAGATATAATGGATTCAATGAAAGTTCATTATAGGTGCATGTTTACAGGTTGAATCTTGCCATGAGTATTGAATTCCTCACATCCCAGTTTGATATGAGATCAACAAGCTATGTCTTGTTATGAGGATTGGATTCCTCATTTCTCTTGGATCTTAGAACTACAAGTTTGATTAATTTTTTTTGTGTTCATTCAAGTTAAATATATAAAATAATACTATTTTATCTACTTCATACAGTTTGTGGTTATGAATAATTAATTGAAGTACATATATCTTATTCAGTTAATTTAGTTAATCTATGAAAATGTGAAAAGTAGTCAAAAGTTTCATATATGGATTCACCCCCTCATAGTGTTGTGTTTCAACAAATATAAGCTCCCAAGATGTCATCAAGATGTGGCTAAATTTTGTCTTTGATTAGAATTTCATAACATTCCAATTTTAGTATTACCTTCGGGAACATCTTTATTCTTATAAGTGTGTCCTTGTTAAGATGTCTCATACTACCAGGTGTTTAGATTAACATCAGAGCAATCTCCGTGTACATAAAAAATTTGCATTCCCTCATATATGATCTCTCAATGGTTAAAAGGAAAGATCAAAATTAAATTCCTAAATCAAATAAAACAACAAATGCTAAGATGTGAAGAACAAAGTCAATTAAAAAAAAAAAAAAAAACTTGAGCAATGACCATCATTCAAAAGTCAATACCCTTATTTTCTTGTGTGAAGAAATATAAATAATAGGGACTTGTTCAATAAAGTGGACATCTAAAAATGTCTAAAGAGGTAATAAATAAATAAAAGTAGGTTGAGTGAGGTAACTAGATGAAAATATCCTTGTAGAAGACAACTATAAAAAAAAACATAGATAAAATAAAGTTAAAGGTATTAAAAACAAAACAAAAATTCATCTTTGGGGGTACAGTACTTGGAGTGTTATCACATGGTGGAGTGTTATCACATGGATCATCCCCTTCCCCTTTCGCTATTAATTTCATTAATTGTCTATAGTCCACATGAAAACTTAGAAAATATTCATTTTCCTTAAGATTGGACTCATTTAAAATTATTAATAATATTCCCTTATATAATATTTATGTAAATGTCAAAATTAATTTAAATTATTATGCTTACTAGGAAATTGTTACTTAGAATTACATATTAATAATTTTCTAGAGGGTTAAACCATCATCTTGGACACATGGAGGGCCCTCTCCTATTTTTAAACACATGTACATGATCATAAAATAGAGAGGGATAAAGTATTCTCGATACATGGATTATTTTCTTGAGAAATGTGCACCAACTATCGCATGGACTACTTCACCATTTTTGCACCTCTTGGACATTTACTTTTTTATAAAGTGACTTTTTTTAAAGATACACACATGGACTACTTGACCATTTCTTACAAATTCTAAAGGGGCACACCTCTTGGAAATTTATTTTATTATGTTTTGACCTTTTTCTAAAGATGAAAATCCATATTTTATTGTAAAAGCACATTTTATATATTATTTTGTTTATTCTCATGTATATGGTTTATTGCTTTCTAAAGGAAAATTCATATTTTATTGTAAAAGCACATACAACCTCGATTAGATACAATGGTTAACATGTTTTCTCTTATAGAGTCCTGAGTTACCCTTTCTAAAAGAGGAAAATTCATATTTGTGTAAGTACATCCAACCTCGATTAGACTGTGGTTAAGAACATGTGTTTCTATCTAAGAATTCACAAGCTCAAATCTAGAGGGATAGGATATGTAGTGTATGTGAACCTTCCGATTGGGTGGAGGGTTACCTTGTCCCACAATCAAGGGGGTCTCATGCAATGTGCAATCATACTAACCTTAAAAATGGTTGAACTTATCCATGGCTTTTTGTAAATGGTTTGAAGCCATCTATTTATATATAAAAGAGGAGACACACTCATTTGTAAATGGATTCTAAGAATAAGGAAGAATTTTCTTGGACCTCTACTTTTGATGGAGAGTGGCTTGGATGATTTCTAATGAAGTAGAAAGTGGCACACACATAAGATTATGCTATAAAGGTAAAAGATCACTCTAACTCTTTACTTAGGTTTCTCAGTTCTATGTAATATAAAATAAATATACTTTATTATATATAGTTATTTGAAAATAGCCAAGTTAAAACATAGCGCTTTAAAATCAATACCCCATATCTGATTTGACCCAGTGGCTCAATAAGGGTTTCACCTTTATTTTCTTTCCCTAAACCCTGTGGATCCTTTAACAAGCTAATTTACTCACAACAATTTTGTGGCCATTGAAAGCCCGGATTGAAGAAATCATTCGTTGTCCCCTCATCCAAACCATAGCAACATTTGCTAAATTGCAATCTAGTGGGCAGTGTGTTGGACTTATAGTGAATTAGATCTGAATATATTACTAAAACCACGGGGTTCATATTTTTCTAGTGATATGTAGGTTTGTTGCTTATTTTCTCATCTCTATGGATTTTACTTTTCCTTGGTTCCATCTCATTTATTAGACATTATGGATCCGTCATTATTTCCATCTCGAGAAGAATTCTAACTGGTCCGAAACTTGACTATAGAGTTCATATCCTCTGCGAACCCTAAAAATGAAATATTAGCCATTATGGATCCATCATTTTTCCATCTACAGAAGAATTCTAACTTGTTCGAAACTTGACAATCGAGTTCATATCCTCTACAAACCCTAAAATGAAATATCGATATGTGACCTGGACTTTAAAGCGACAATTTTAAATTGAATAGT
This sequence comes from Picea sitchensis, assembly GCA_010110895.2. Classification (NCBI taxonomy): domain Eukaryota; kingdom Viridiplantae; phylum Streptophyta; class Pinopsida; order Pinales; family Pinaceae; genus Picea; species Picea sitchensis. Next base: position 45,695 of record SNQJ01S0044900.1, read on the forward strand.
TGAGTTTCGGCCTTTGTTACCTGTGTCTAGCCTTTGTTACTTTTTTTAGTGTGGTTCAACCTAGTACTATTATGACTCGTGGCTAAATGTGAAATGGTAAATTTAGAGATCAGTCTTAGAAAAATTAGATAGGTGACGGTTGGGAAAATAATGTGGTATTTGGGGGAAGATAGATAGTCAGCCTCTTCTTCTAAGAATACCTGCATCTAGATATTACCATAATACTTTTTCCCATGAAGATTTGGGTACTTGAACTCATAGTTTGACTTTTAGAAGGCAATTCAAATTAACTAGTTATAGTTTTTGTGTGTACTCTTTGTTTCCAAACTAATTATCACTAATAGGACTAGATATTATTAACTTCAAGCTTAAAGGGAGGAATGACTTAGTTAAGTGATAGTTAATAACTTACTTAATAATTTCTTAAGATTATCTCTCGTACTAAAGGTTCCACCAAATTTTATGGTAGAGAGTGTATGAGAGATAGGAATTTCCATTTGGATTTCCACTTCAAAATCTCTATTTCAATTGTGAAATTGAAATGTTGTTTTGTGTTTTCTTTGGATCATTTGTTCATTGATATTGTTGTGTGTTTTCTTTGTATCATGTATTTACTTATAAGGTATATCTTTGTCTTTTTTTCATCCAAAGAGATAAAATTTACATTATGTAAAATACATGTTTCCATACATTTTCTTTCCTCATAATTTGTACAATACTAGGGTACTAAAACAAAAACTCATAGATCATCAAAAAAAAGTAGAGAGATGAAAAGTTACACCCAAAACAATTTGGGTGTAAAAGAACCAATGAAATAAAAAAATCCATTTAAATATCCACTCAAAATTTTGATCATTAAGAATTCATGACCATGGTAAACATAGATTACTGAGAAAATCCAATTAATTCTAAGATCTTGGAAGAGGAAGGTCTTTATTGAAATTTATGTGTTACAATGCATAGTGGTATCTCTTCTTGACTTATGAAATGAGAAATTTCTCATAAGCCATCTATAAGATAGCTTTAGATAGTGAGTGTGCATCCTTGTTCGAATACCTATGAAATTCTTCAAGAATATAAAACAATTGAATGTTGCTAGTTTGTAGAGATTTTTGTAGTAGTCAACATACAATCCAAATATTTGAAAATCACTTCCTTTTCTTTTGAACAACAAAGAAGAATTTTTGAAGACGCTGATTTCAACAGTTATTTGGCATTCAATAATTCTAAATGTGGACCTGTCATTATGGCGATTCGACCTGATGTTATAAAAGATTTGACTTGACTACCAAGCATTGTCAATATTAGACATGTTGTTGTGAAGGTTACTTAAATATGAGTAGAAATATAATATTGAATAATATATTGTATGATATTGATACACTCATACTATATTGTATAAGGTTGATATTGTGTCATTAATAACATCATGGAAAAAATAAGAAATTGTGAACAAACTCTCTAGATAAAAAGGGTAAATGGATAATCCAATATGGATCATACAAATCAAATAAAAGTTGATAAGACATGGTTCATTTAAAGTGATTCATAAAATCTCAATTAGAATAAGAGTCGAGAGATGAAAGCAGTGAGGAAGAGTTGACACCATCCCCAAGTCACAAAAGTAGAGTTGATTCGAGAGAGAACAATAGCGTTTATCTAGAGTCGATCGAATACAAGATGGAGTCAGTCTAATTCGATCGATTGCAAACATCTTGATTAGACAAAGTTGGAGAAGGCAAGTTGATCGATTTCAAAATGAGTCAAAGAGAACTTGAACAAATGAAGGTTGAAATCCAAGGAAAATTACGTTGGGAAATACAAGTAGACCAAAGCACGTCTAGACAACCAAATTCAAATTTATCAAGTCTATTTTCTTCCAAGTAGATTCAGTCCAAGAAAGAAGTAACATAAAGGTCAAAATTGAAGTAAACTTAAATACAAGTCGATGTTGAAGCAAGATGATTTGACATAACCACTCACATAACCAGATAAAATATCCACACCTGCAGAATGTTTTCCGTGGTAAAACCCCTGGAAACATCCCGCGGCCCTAGCCAACCTGACCACTTGGAGCAGTTTATTAATACAAAGAAAAAAGATTACAGAGAGATTTTACAAGAAAGAGATTTTCTCCTGTCGATCATGGAAAATGACCCTCCATTCTCATTAAAAAGATATCATGGACCAATCAATTATTAAGCCATGGATCAATAGCCATTAGTATGAGAGTATAGAACCGTCGAGATCCTCTATGTTGGGAACGCCATTTGCCGTCCAGGATTTCTAACTACAAATGCATACTAATGCACTACTAAAGAAACACACTTTTACACAACGACATATTAGATAAGTAGTCTTAACTAACTCCTAAGTATCTAAATATTATAACACCCCAGAACAACTTGGGATAGATTGAAGGATTTACAATAATGACACCATCCCGGAAAAAGAGGAGGCATTAGAGCCTATCCCTTAATGAAAAAGCTTCACGAACTCCTAACATAGATTAAAGTTTGGAAAAATTCCATACGTAAGAGACTTTGTGAAAATATGCATGACGATGTACGTAGGAAAAGAGCAATGCAATAACTTGATCATGAATGGCTTTCTGATGAAGTGCATGTAAAGATCGATGTGTTTTGATGCGTTGATGTTGAGCTGGGTTTTAGCAAGCAGTGGCAGTTGTCACCAAGGCTGGTGTGATGCTGGTGTTGGAATCCAAAACTCTGAAAGGATCTGTCAAGCCACATGGCTTCTAGATTGTAATAACCATTGCTCGGTACTCTGCTTCTCTTGAAAGAAAAGTGCAATAGCCTGTCAGGGCTTCCTGACTTGCATTTACCGCTGCTCGGTACTCTGCTTCTGCTAAAGAAAGTGCAATAGCCTGTTGTTTCTTACAGGCCCAAGTGACAGGTCCTGAACCAGGGCTGAAAACATAACCTGCAGTAGACTTCTGATCATCAAGGTCGCCATCCCAATCTGAATCAGTGAAACCAACCAATAAGGGAGTCCCCCCTGAACTGTAATGTATCCCAAACTGAACAGTACCACGAACATAGCGAAGTATCCTTTTAGCTACTTTTCAATGGCTTTCATGGGGTGTTTTCATATATCGGGAAACAAGACCAACAACAAAGGAAATATTAGGATGGGTATGAGTCAAGTATAAGAGGCTACCAACTAACTGAGGATACAGGGTGGCATAAACTTCAGCAGAAGTACAAGTGGCATAAAGCTTGACTCCAGACTGGAAGGGAGAAGGGGATGGTTTACAATATTCCATGTGAAAGTGACGAAGAAGGTCACAAGCATACTTAGACTGGGAAAGAAAAATTCCTTCATTAGTTTGAAAAACTTGGAGGCCAAGGAAATAGTGCAAAAAGCCTAAGTGTGTCATTTCAAATTTCTTCTTAAGGCTGGTTTTCACATGGTTTACAAGTTTTGAGTCACTACCAGTAAGGATAAGTTCATGAACATAAAGGACAAGGATGATGAGATGGATTCCTACTTTCTTGGTATAGACATTAGGATCAGAACGAAATCTAGAGAATCCAATGGCAATAAGAAAGCTATCCATTTTGGCATACCAAGCTCAGGCAGCTTGCTTGAGACCATAAAGAGATTTCTTGAGGCGACAAACAAGGCTAGAGTCATTCTGGACATAACCAAGAGGTTGTTCCATGTAGATTTCTTCTTTCAAATCGCCATGCAAGAAGGCAGATTTAACATTCATCTGATGGACCTCCCATTTATGTGAGGCAGCAAGGGCAAGAACAAGGCAGATGGAATTCATTTTGGCTACAGGGGAAAAGGTTTCATTATAGTCAATGCCTTCAACTTGGGAAAATCCTTTGGCAACTAATCGAGCCTTGT
>SNQJ01S0044901.1:13282-26080 GCA_010110895.2 Picea sitchensis
TTAGGCCAAGGTCTTTCATTTCAAATTCTGAGGCAAGTCTCTTTTTACATTCAGTGATGAGATTTTCTTCTCCAGTTAAGAATAAGTCATTCACATATAGCAATAAAATTACTGGCTCATTGTTCATGATTTTGAAGTAGAGGTTAGAGTTTGCTTTACTCTTGGTAAAGCCTAACCTCATCAAGAAACTGTCTATATAGCCATACGAAGCTCTAGGAGCTTACTTCAATCTGTATAAGGCTTTCTTCAATCTGCAGACATGAGACTTCCTGTTTTCAACCTCAAATCCTTGAGGTTTCTCTATATACACTTCCTCTTCGATGAAACCATTTAGGAAAGTTGTCTTCACATCCATCTGGTGCATCTTCCACTTTATCTTAGCTGCAAGAGCTATGATGGTTCTAATCGAAGTGTATCTGGCCATCACAATGGTTCTGGAATGGCGTGAAAGGGAGGACAAAGAAGATAATTCCATTTTTGGAAATCATCCACCCACCATTGCCGCTTTACGAAACTGTGGTCTTCTAAAGTACTTTCGTATCCCGAGCATGAGGACCCAAATCAAGTTATTGGAGTACCTTGTGCATATGTGGGATCCCGATCAGCAAGTATTTCATGTAGGGGTCCACACATTGTCCTTGGATATTGAGGACATTTACTTCTTGACAGGACTATCACGACATGGGTACCACATGACCTTGACTGGTAGTAGAGGTGGTGAGCTGCCCATGAGTGAGTATTGCCGCTTACACTGTCTTCCAGAGGCAGAGAGGAAGAAAGGAAAAGTAGCTATTTGGGGAGTGTGGGATTTGACTCTCCGTATTATTTTGTTCACCATTTATCATATGGATGGGAGCTCCACTCCTCACATGACACTCCAGAGTTACTTTCAGTATGCCATAGAGTGTACTGAGCCTCAGGTTTTTAACTAGGCAGATGTTGCGCTTCGTAGCATGAAAAGGCAGTTGACTAAATGTAGGTGAGGCGACCTGAAGCAATTCGGGTACGGATCTTTGTTGGTGTCCTTCTTTCTCGAGAGGGTTCTGTTACTGAGGATGTAGGTTGAGTGGGATTTACCGGCTCCCACAGATCCAAGAATGCTGAGATGGTGTCATCTCATGGCCCGGCACGTAGTTGGACCAATTATCAAGTATGATGATACCTTCTTCGACTGGTTGTGACCACAGATGCTGATGGTCGACGAATATGCTTATGCCGATTTGGATTTCTGAGGATATATGGACTTGGTCCTGCCCGAGGGTGCTCACTGGGGGGAACTTGGTAAGAAGTACACATTTTTTCTTTTTAAATGTTTTTGTGAATTTTATCATATGCAAATGTTTTTTATATGTTCGTCCAAGGACTAAAAACAAAATTCATTGTTGATGACATAGATGTGGGACCTTATCGACCTCCTGGTACTTATCCCATTCAGCGGCGAGGAGAGGTGACGCCAGTGCCACGATGGGACACCGAGGATTATGAAGTGGTGGAACAAAACCTAGAGGGTTTGACAACAGATATTCCAGACATGCCTCTTGGAGAGGTTCCACGATGTTATCAGCATCATACAGTAGGAGTGTCAGAGTCCATTGGTCGACTTCTCTGTAGGGTTGCCCGGGCAGTCGTGTGTTACTATGAACGTCATCCATGACGTCACTTTGTAGAAGCTATGAGCTTCATATTTTGACATTTTGGTCCTCGGACATAAATTTTTGTAAAAAACTCTTTTGATTGTTATATATACATACGGCTTCTACCGGTTCTCTTGTGTTGTGTGAAAATTGATGTGATTGATTTATAAATGATCCAAATGTTTGTCTAATACATAGTTAGTCAATGCATCAGTTAATGTATTTAGACATCTAGGAATATGTTGATATTCAATGTAATCAAAATAACGTTCCAAGAGGCGAATTCGCAAATACACCCGTAACAAAGTAGGACTTCGAATAGTATAGACATTACTTAACTATAGTACTACAAGCTATGAATCGAGTCGCACAACCAAATGATGGATTCTGAGTGATATAGCATCAATCAACAATTTGATAACGACTCTATACTCTGCAATATTGTTGGTCGCATGGTCGAGACACACACCTCGTAAGGAGACAAGTTCATTTGTAGGGGCGTAAATTACCCATGCAGTGGAAGCAAGGTTCTGAGTACTACGGCTAGCGCCATCAGAGAAGCCAATGTAGGGTAGCGAAGACTCCGACATCTAGAAATCAAACACAATGACACATAAGGGCAGAGACCAGATAACGAAAAAAGCAAGCTATAGTAACACACAAGAAGTATGATACAATAAAATACAAGTACTTGTGCACAGGTGATTTTATGCATAGTACTTCTTCAAGTACAACCCATTCCTGGGTTCACTCAAAGGGATACCATCGTAATCTACTAACTCATAAGCCTAAGCCCCTTTTTTCAACACTCGTCTAACAATATAAGGACCTTGCCACATAGCTTCAAATTTTCCAGCTCTTAGCATATCTCGATCTTGTTCATAGAGGAGAACGAGATCTCCTTCATAGAAAAAGCGAGGCTTGACATGTTTTTCGTATTGGGCCTTGACACATTTTTTCTGAGCTTCTATGACTAGGGTAGCATCACGTCGAGTTTCGTCTAATCGCATAAGATACAATAGACGTTCTTCCTCAACAGAAGTGTTTGGTAGGAGTTCAACAACTAGTTTTAAAGAGGGTATCTCACATTCAATCGGGAGAATGGCTTCCAAACCATAGACTAACTGGAAAGGTGTAAACCTAGTAGCAAATTTGATGGATGTACGGTAAGCCCACAATGCCGAAAACAACATTGTGTGCCAACTTGTTTTATGAATCCCTATCATTCATCGAAGCATAGTTATGAGAACTTTGTTAATTGCTTCAACTTGGTCATTAGCTTGTGGGTAATAGGGCGTTGAGTTTTCATGGCGAAGACCCAACTTTTCAGTAAGTTCGGACATCATGAAGTTTCTAAAGTGGCTACTGTGATCAGTGACGATAGCCTGGAGAACACCAAAATGAGCTATGATGTGATTAAAAATGAATAATGTTGCGGTCTTTCCAGTGTTGTCAAATGTCAGCATCGCCTCGACCCATTTCGTAAAGTAATCTACGGCTACAATGATGTACCCATGCCCCCTGGCCGAGTGGGGGTGACATGTCATGAAATCGATGCCCCATTTCAAAAAGGGACCAATGGAGACCATAGGGTAAAGAGGAGAGGGATGTGACCGTATCTTGTTATTATAGGTCTGGAAAGCATGGCATTTTTGAACGGTGATTATGCAGTCGTTAAATAAAGAAGGCCAAAAATACCATGCTCGTAAGATCTTCTGGGCAGTAGCATACCCAGACATATAACCACCACAGGCTCTAGAATGGCAGTCATTCAGAGCTTTCTCGGCTTCGTCAAATGAGAGGCAGCGTCGAAAAACAGAGTCAATCCCCCGATGGTAAAGAGTATCTCCGAGGATAATATATTGACAGGCTTGGTAGGGTATTCAATGTCGGTCAGTACTGGACAAAGTTGGTTGGAAAGTCTGGGTTTGGAGATATATGATGATATCACCATACCAAAGATCATTAGTGCTGATGAGGAAAATGGATTCATCGGGTAATGAATTAGCTGCTACATTTTCCGTTTCAGAAAAGGGAAAGTCACATATCAACTCAACAAAGACTAAGGACTTCTTGGACTTGGCACGTTCGAATTCCAAATCAAACTCTTGGAGTATCACAATCCATTTGGAGTATTTTCCCCCTAGCAATTGATGTGTGAGAATTTGTTTCATAGGGTTGTAGTTAGAAATCACTGTAGTCTTGCACGAGAGGATATAGTGTCGGAAGCGTTGGATGGCTTGGACGGCTGCCAAGGCTAGTTTTTCAACATGTAAATACTTGATTTTGGTAGGTGTTAGACTTCGACTCAAGTAGTAAATAGCATGTTTGTTGTTAGCATCATCCTCTTGGACGAGAACCATACCAATGGTGTAATCCGAGGTAGCAAGGTAGAAGAAATAATCGCGACTGTAATCGGGGGGGGGAAAAGAAGCGGAGCACATGTTAGGGACAATTTCAAAGCTTCGAAATCATTTTTGGCGATGGTATCCCATATGAACTCAGACCCCTTTTTTAGGAGCCACGTAAATCCACGAGTTATCTCGGCATAATTTGGAATAAAACGATGAAGAAAGTTTGCTTTCCCCTGCAAACTCTGTAACTGGCGAAGTGTAGAAGGAGGAGGGAGATTAAGGATTGCCTCAACCTTTAAAGGATCCACCCTGATCCCTTAACGTGAAACAATAAAACCTAGAAGTCGACTAGATTCCACATAGAAAATTCACTTATGAGGATTCAAACGTATATGGTAGAACCGACAGTGGATGAAAATGGCTCGAAGGTGGATTGGATGATCGACTCGGCGCATTGAGTGAGCGGGAAAATCGTTCAGATATGGTTGAACGATGTGCTTGATATCATGGAAAGCATAAGACATAGCACATTGGAAAGTTGCACCAGTGTTCTTGAGACCGAAAGGGAGTTTCCGATAGGCAAAAGTACCCCAAGGACAAATAAAAGTGGTCTTATGTTGATCCTCAGGAACAATGTTGATTTGATTATACCCAGAGAAACCATCCATCAGAGACAAGATTTCACTTTCGGCGCAATCGTCGACAATCTGATCGACAAAGGGGGTAGGAAAGTTGTATTTGGGACAAGCTTTGTTGATATCCCTATAATCAACGCATACACGAGTTGTGCCTTGCTTCTTATTGATCGGGACAAGATTGGAAACCCAGTCAATGAAGGCCATCGGGTAAATAAAGCTGGCTTTGAGAAGTTTCTCGACTTCGAGCTTGATAGCAGCCGCTTTATGTGGGTGAACTGGATGAAGGCATTTCCAGATAGGTTTAGCGTCAAGGTATGTCTTGATTTCGTGTATCAAAATGTCAGGGTCGATACCCAGAATTTCTTCGTAGCTCCAGGAAAAAATGTCACAAAACTCTTTGAAAAGGGATGTATAGGTGACAATTTTGTCAGGGGAACACGAAGCTCCGATATGGATATTTTCGACGATTCTAGGTTTGACGGATATGTCAAGGGGAATAGTGGGAAAGATATTGCTTAAGTTCCCTTCAGAAAACACATCGTGTGTGGACCCAGGGATGGTTGAGATGACAACAACGGTCAACGGGGTCAAGATCTGTTGGTAGTTCTCAATGGTATGTTGTTCCAGAAAGAGGATGGAATGATGATGTTCATTGTCCCAAGGGGTGTCCTCCATGACAGACATGATCATCTCGTCGGTGGGAAAAATGACACGGAAAGGATCTGGAGATAACTCACCAAGAGAGGGAGTAGAAGGTGTTGCTGATTCAATGGCTCGATAGGCGGATTCGACTGGACTTAATGGTATTTCGTCGTCGTAATGAAGATGATCTCCAGGGTCAGGTACTATCCATGGGTCGTGAGACGTAGGAATTTCTTGAATCGAGGTGGAGATCATGTTGATTGAAGCAACGAACAAGCGTGGAACATCGGGCGGTGGAATGGGGAAAGTACCCATTAACTAAGAGTCTTTAAGAAGGCCTACACCGACATTCTCATAACCTGGTGGGGTTTTAGCGATGAATGGTACGTTGCCAGTACGTGTATCAGAATTAAAGAAGGATAATTGGTCGAAAGTGACTACCTTCCCTTGATGTGGGAAGCGTACCACATGGAAAAGGGTCGACACTACGGCACGCATAGAATCGATCTAGTTGCGGCCAAGCAGCAGATTGTAATCAAGGGGAGCGTCAAAGACTTCCACTTCGACTTGGACCATTTTTCTTTCTAACATGATGGGCAACGATGGAAGGACACAGTAGGGCTTAAAACCAGAGCCATTGAAGGCTTTGAGAGTGTTCTGGGATTCAATCAAAGAGGGAGAGCCAATGGCTTTCCAGCAAGTAAGAGACATGACACATGTCGAGGCACCCTCGTCGATAACGGTTCGACAAATGTTTTTGTCAAAGACAATCACTTGGATCTGGAAAGCGAGTTGAGGGGGTAACCTTGGAATGTGATCTTCCAAGTCAAAAATTATTAAATTCGTATCCGTCAGGTCGATTCCACCAATAGCTTTCAACAGTGCCTTTCGTTGTGTGGGACAACTTTGAAGGACTTCAAGGGTTGACATCGCAGAAGGTGCTTGGGCCAGATCTTCAACAATGTTGTAGTTTTGGGCAGCATGAGCATGTGGATTGAAAGCCAATTTCTGAACGATGCCCTTTGGGGGGGGTCAAAGAACTGTGTCGAGGCTCGGTCATTCGAGATGAAGAGGACCATTGGTAGGTGGAGTCGCAGGAGAGGGTTGTACCAAGGAAGGACATAGGTCATCAACCTTCTCTTTAGAGGGAGAATAATCTTTGGCTCGAGTGGTGAGTGCAATGTTGTTCTTCTTTGAATCGCCAATACACATCAATACGTAGGATGTAGTAGAAGATGAGGGTTGGTCATGAATGACCAACTAAGCCTATTGTTGAGACGGGAAGGGTTGGGACAAAATGACCGGAGCAGGTGGTTTTGGAGCTCCTTGAAGGAATTTAGTGACCTCGGCGCGTTGTGGACAATCCTTCGTGTAGTGATCATCACGACAGATAAGACAAGGGTATCGAGGCTTGCGCTTATCCTGATCGTCAACAGGTGTAGTTTTGGTTCGCTCTGCTTGAGAAGGATTTTTGTCCTCCTTATTCTTACCCCTTCCTTTTTTGGATTTATTTTTATCGGCTGGGGTAGATTGAACTGCATTTACCTCAGAAGTCTTGTCGGTGGGAGGGGTAGGAGACAAAGCATTTTGAACATTAGAAGAAGCAGGTTTGGGGTTGGTGCCTGAGGTGGAATGTGGTTGGGCTTGGAAAGTGCCAATCACATCGTCGGCTGCATGCAAAGCAGCTGGAGTAGTTGAAGTGGAAGAAGTGGAAGGACAAGGTAAGTCAGGTAGTAAATCGTAAAGGGTACCCGTTTGTGAGTAAAAGAGGTCAAGGTATTGAGCATGAATTATGGCCTACTCTTCCGTGACTACTCCACCCATGGCGATGTCATGACTGATGTCATTCACAAATGATTTGGTGAACCACTCTACCAACAACTGATCGGGGAGTTCGAGTTTGATGAGACGTAGTCTTCATCGCCACTCATGAATGTGATCGGATATATGAGTGGCTTTGTTCTGTTTGAAAGAACTCAAAATCTTGGTCCCCATTTCATAACGAATCGGTAACCGGTAGTGTGTGAGGAAAGCCATAGCTAGGGTTTTGAAGTCAGAGAAGAAATCTCATGGTAATTTGATATACCACTTCGTAGCAGAACATGTGAGGGTTCGTTGAAAAAGATGTAAACGAATAGAGTCATCCATCAACGAGTTGGATGAACACAAGAGGTGAAAATTCATGACGTGATTGTTTGGGTCCTCTCTCGCTTTTTCGTCGAATTTAGGGATATCCGATGGGAGTTTGGATAGTATAGCAGGCCATTCTGGAGAGTGACGAATTGAATCATTTAAAATCCTTGACAAATCCGACAGATCCAAAGTAGCCAAGAAGGGTAACTGTCGATTCACCTGCGGGTATTGGTGGATTTGGGGAGGAAGCCCTGTCGACAAACCAGTAGGACCATAAGTAGTCTTCATATAATGTGAAGATCCTGACAGATTCGGTGGCAGTTGGAGAGGATAGTAGCTCATGGGATTGTATCCTAGAAAAGGGACGTGAGTTTGAGCGTTCGAGCCCCAAATAGGATTAAACGTACCTGGATATGGTTGGCCTATACTAGGGGGTATTACGGACGCAGCTAGAAACTGATTCCCCCCAGTCGATTGAGGAGGATGTTGTATCAACTGATTCCAATACTGGGCCAAAGACAGAGGTATGTTTTGTCCATAAGGTGGGGTCAGTCCTCCTATTGAAGGTGGTGTTCCAATTAGGGCCAACGTTCCAATTGGGGGTTGTGTTCCAATTGGAATTTGCGTTCCAATAGGAATTTGGCCACTGAGAGGGGGTTGAGTCATACCACCTTGGTGAAATTGTCCACCAACGGGAATCTTGTAATTTGGTGTGAATGACGGAATAGTGCCACTAGGATTAAGACTGCCAGTGGAGGACGAGAAAGGTCCTCCAAAAGGAAATTGAGGGAGTGTCGGAATAAAACTAGGAAGAGAGTGCCCAGAAGAAGAGGGACCACCAGGAGAGACGGATGGGGTTTGTGTAGGAGTGGGAATGGAAGCATTCAATGCACGGTATCCAGGTGGTAGTGTCGGAGTGACATTGGGCATATGCGGTGTGTTGAAGGGAGTGAGACTAACCGCAGTAATCCTGTGAACACTCGTAGTATCTGTGTGATGGGCCATTTCGATTGGGATGGTCAAGATGTGGTCAGATCGTGGGGTGTCCGTACTAGGAAAGTAATAGGCGGTAGTAAACGGTACTATCTCTAGGCTAGAGATTTCAGAAATCACAGGTGAGATGATTTCGGAAATCACAGGTGAGCCTGGACCAAAAAGGTCCCGTCGAAAAACGCTCATAGACAAAAAAGGATATTGGCCTTCTATGTCGGGAAAGGGTCCAACCGGTGATCCAGAAGAAACAACAACTAAGTCTTCGCAAGAATTCAGTCGCATAAACGGTCGCTCAGAATCGGGGTGAATTTGAAAGTCCTCTCAAGTATTGGTAATTTAAAAATGTTCTAGAGAGTCAATTCGTTCCACTTGTGGCATGGTGACATTTTGGACTTCACTCCGCTGAGGAGAGCCCTCAGGTGAACTTGTAGGCAAGGGTTGAGAACCTTCCAGATGCTCTGGAGATAAACCCTGCATTCTATGTGAATAATGTGGAGGAGCTATTGTAAACGAGTGACAAACTTATGAAGAAAATCATATGGTCAACTTTGGTAAACAAACAGCATGCGCTACTAAACAAAATCTAGGAAACAATACCAAGAAATCAAGACCTTCTAATTCTGAAGCCACTAGTTGGTGATGAAATCCAACATCACAACAACGAGACGAGAAGGAGCTGGGCTAGGGTGGAAAAGTTACGTTGACGACCTGCTTAACAAAATTACACCCTGGAGCAAGCTCCCACACATAATCATGGGTATACCCTCCAAGGAGCCCGAATGAGTTTGGCCAACGTCGATTCCAGGTACCATGAAGACTTTCCCCTTCACAGTCACCTTGTGTAAGACCCTAGAAAAATAGGCCACTAAGGTTACCACCAGCAATAATAAAGCCTGGGGCGACAGTCGACAGTTCAATCCACATGCAAGGGAAGGGTATCTAGCCTGAAATCAACTCAAAAGGCTTCCACTCATCATTGTGGGTATACCTCCGAGTGACCCCCGTAATACGTGCAATCTATACACCGATATCAATAAAGCAGGGTGAGTAACTCTGTCAATATCAATGAGACCTCATGTTTGACCCTTGTGTGAGAAGGGATTTCCAAGACAAGATGTTGCAAATGGAATTTGACACTCCTTAACACAAGATGATATTGTGTGTTTTGTGCTTTGGAGAGTGTATCTCTCTACCTATTCCAAAGTGCTAGCCTAACTAAATGTTGGTGTAATAGAACCCTAGAAAAGAGTTACTAGTTAAATTTTACAATTACGCAATCTATTTCATTCCCAAATGACCTCTCATGGTAGAAGAAAAGAAAAATGAAGGGACATGAGATCCCTTCAAAATGTTTCTCTAGGAATCCCTCACGCAATAGAGGAACGAGATGATGGATAGTTTTGCACAAATCCTTCGGTGGCTACCAACAAGTGAAACATCTTCCTCAAATGGAGGTGCTTCCCCCTTCAAGGTACAAATAAACTTCAATATTCCTATATTTGAAGGTCAGATAGACGCAGATGCGGTAGAAAAATGGTTGAATCTATTAGAAGGGTATTTCTTTGTCCATAACTTCTCAAATAGAAAAAATATTACTTTTGCACTCCTTAAAGTTGTCTCCCATGTCAAATATTGGTGGGAAACTTTCTGTGAGCAAAAGGAAACAGATGAACCCTCATTATTTACAGTCATAGTCACCTGGGAGTCCTTCAGGGATGCTACTAAGAAACAATACTACCCTGTTGGAAGTTATGATTACCTATACACAAAATGGACCACGTTGCAGCAGGAAAGAGACCAAGCAGTGTCTGCGTTCAAAAATATCTTCCATACCTTGCGCATCAAGTTGGGTATCAAATATTTTGAGTGACATCTGGTGCTCAAGTATCGCAGTGGTCCGCATAGATACATCTAGGCCAAAATGGAGTTTCTTGACATCTCATCCTTGGGCGTAGCCTACCGATATGCCATCAAAATTGGGAAGAAGCTCAAACAAAAGACGCGACAATTTGGGCCTGGGAACCCCTCACAGGAAAAGCTAGGAAAGGGTGAACCCAACCCATAGAACAAAGGAAAGAGCAAAGATGGACAACCTCAGGACAACCAGTCCAGGCTGAAAGCAAAGAAGGACACCAGAAAGACAAAGAAAGATACCGAGAAGTGGTGTGACTTCCATGAGAGCCCCTAGCACAACATTGTTGATTATCGCTCGAAGCAGTCATTGGTGGCTGAGGTGAAAGCCTTTGAATCAGATGCAGGTTCCGACTCTAATTCAGAACTAGAAAAGGGGAGAAATATCATTGAGGCAGAACCCAGTGCTACCATTTCTACCACCAAGCTCTAGCCCAATGAACCAGATGAGCCAGAGGAAGGAGAGCATATTTTTCATTCACAGATGTGGGTGAAGGGTACTCTATTGAACTTCATCATTGATAGTGGTAGATAGAAGAACCTCATCTCAGCATAGGTTGTCAAGCGACTTGCCTTGCCGACAATGCCACACCCACAATCCTACACCATCGGATGGCTCCTCCAAGGAAGTGACATCTGCATCAACCAACAATGTCGGTTGTCATATGAAATCAATCACTTCAAAGATGAGGTATTGTGTGATGTTTCCCCTCTCAAAGTTTGTAATGTTCTTTTGGGCCAATTATATTTATGGAAACTTCATGTTGTATATGAGTCTAGGCCTCACAGTGTTATTATTACTTTGAATAAGAAATTGTATAGGATACCCGAGGCAGTCCCACCTAGTGCTATTTCCTTGATCTCTGCCAAGAAATGCAGAAAGGTCATCTCTCAAACATGGAAGTTTGTCTTCTTCATGATTCGATCTCAAAATGAGTGAAAGATCGCAGCCACATCCAGGGTCTTCACGACCAACCTCTCCACACAACAGAAGAAAGTGGATAAGGTCGTGGAAGAATACTCATATATATTCTCCTCACCTACCGGGGTACCTCTGCACTATCAGGTTAAGCACCCCATCGATCTGACCACCGATGCATTGTAGCCCAATTGGCCAGTTTACTGTCACTCTTTGTTAGAGAATGAGGAGATCAAGCGATAGATCCAAGAACTGCTCCACAAGGGTCACATCCGTCCCAGCTCATCACCTTGCAGGAGTCCAATCATGCTAGTACAAAAAATATGGAACCTGGCGACTCTGCATTGATTACCGAGTCCTGAATTGTAGATTTTAACATTGTACAATATTTACTGCAAACAAATTTTCAGTAAATGAACAAAAAATATACAATGGAAAATACAAACATTACACAGAGATTTTTCCCCTAGAAACCCAAACCAGGAAAACCAACATATTCTATATTCATTCAAAGTGATACATTGTTTATAATACAATATACATATAGGAACCCGCGACATCCAAAACCCTAACCCAATGACCTTGATTAGTCAACAACCATAATTCCTTAACCGGAAATAGAAAACCGCCGGAAAAAAAAAACCATGTGCCCAAAAACCACCTAAATACGTGACACGTTTCCCGAGGAAGAATATAACACATACCCAACATTCTCCCAATTGTTTTTTTCTTTTCATATAGGGGGTTACAGGGTTACATAGTCAACAATACAGGGAAACAATGACCATGGATCCTCTACACCAAGAGAACTTCTCAGTGCTCATAGATTTTTTAATGAGTCTGCAACATTTTTCAAAGTGTCCACCTTCATCAGTGATACTTTATTTTCTTCAATCATGTCTCTCACAAAGTGATATTGATTATCAATATGCTTTGTCTTTGAATGATAAGCCAGGTTCTTCACCAGAAAAATTGCACTCTGACTTTCACACTCTATCCTTACATCTTGTTGTACCAACCCAATACCTGAACACAATATTTGTAACCATATCACTTCCTTACTTGCATGAGTGGCTGCCATGTATTCAACTTCTGTAGTTGAAAGTGCCACTACAACCTGCCTTTTTCTCATCCAACTTATTTCTCCTCAAAACAAGTTAAACACATACCCACTTGTAGATCTCCTATGATCCAAATCTCTAGCCCAATCTGCATCCACAAAGCCATGTATATCCACCACTCTATCCAATCCTGGTATTCCTTCATAGCACAATCCATAGCTAGCAATGCCATGCAAATACCCAAAAACCCTTATTACTGTTGTCCAATGCTCCTTCCCTGGTTTTGACATATACCTGCTCAAAACGCCCACTGCATGTGAAATGTCCAGTCTAGTACATACCATTGCATACATCAAACTGCCAACTGCACTCGCATATGGAACACAAGACATGTCCTCCTCCTCTTCATGTGTCTTGGTACACTGATCCACAGATAACTTTACACCAATAGGAACAGGAACCTTGACCGATTTACATTTCTTCATATTAAACCTCTGCAATATTGTCTCGACA
>SNQJ01S0044901.1:27442-41142 GCA_010110895.2 Picea sitchensis
GACGCTTGCCTGCACATACTGTGTATCAGCTCGAAGTATACCAACCCTGGTTTGACAATTTAGTGATTCAGGACACTTAAAAGCTACAATTTAGCAGCCTGACAATACACAATGTTCACAGAAATCAAAATCCAAAGAGAATTTATATATACCTTCAACAATACCTTTACCGTGTAGTAGTCGAAGACCCTTCTCTTCGATATGCCCTAGTCTTTGATGCCACAACATAACCTTTTCTCCAGAGACTGTATGGGTTCTTTCTTCTTCAACTCCAATATCAGGAACAATAGAACTATAGCACCCATCACTAATAGTGCTTCCTTGCAGCTTATACAAAGTTCCAAAGATCTATTTCTTTCCTGGGAACGTCCTCTTGCAAATAATGTGTTTGTGCTCTATCCTTCCATATTATTATGTCTCATCTCCTCTAACAACAAAGATGATACCTCTTCATCAAACTTCAAGGAAGTTGTATTACTACCTATGGCCACAACCATACTATCCCATGAGTCTGGTAAAGAACATAGTAAACTGATACATTTATATTCATCTGAAATTTTAATCTCAACAGATACTAACGGACTTACCACAGTATTGAAGGTGTTCAAATGCTTTGCCACCGAGTCTCCATCTCTCATCCTCAATTATACAACTTCTTTGTCAGGAATAGTTTATTCACTAGGGACTTAGATTGATACAACTTCCCCAACTTATCCCATAAATCCTTGGTTGTAGCTTTCTTTCACACATTAAGTAATATTGAATCTGAGAGACATAGTCAGATTGTGCTCTTTGCCTTCCGATCCAACTTTTTCTAGTCATCTGTTGAAGTTCCTATAGGTGCAATACCTGGATCTACTGTGATCCACTAATCTCTGTCCACCAACATATCTTCCATCTTGAGCTTCCACATCTCAAAACTTTGCCCATTAAACTTCTCGATCTCCATTTTTTAATTGTTTGCTATTTCTTTTCACCTGAAAAATCAATACCATAGATCTCCCATTGTAACAAGGATTATCACAGTCCCGATCCAAACCCTTGACCACAAAGGCGTCCCCCTAAAGCCAACAAATCTCTGATGCCAAATGTAGATTTTAACCTTGTACAATATTTACTACAAATAGATTTTCAGTAAAAGAGAAGAAAAGATACAATGGCAAATACAAACATTACACATAGATTTTCCTCTGGAAACCCAAACCAAGAAAACCAACATATTCTATATTCATTCATAGTGATACATTGTGTTATCTCCTCAAATAAATTGATGGAGATTTTGCTTTTTAGGTGATAGATTGTGGTCCAAAAAATTTATTTCAAAATTTCTTTAGGTATGTTAGAGAGTCTATTTTCTGTAAATAAACTTGGAAAGAACTTTTGATTTGGTTTTGTCAAGCAAAAGAGAGAATCTCAGGTTTTGGTGGTTTAGGTGAGCCTGAAAAGCGCTCATTAACCACCAAAATCCTTCGTTCTCGGTAGTTAAGGGGGAAAAGCAAAAGCCCAGTTAACCACCGAAAAAGTTTCCACGGGAAAAAAGAAAAGCCCGTGCTTTCGCATGAGCTAGCTGTAAATTGGCGTAATCATGAAGACATAACCGCTGAAAGTCCATGGAGGTGGTGAGGTATGCATGTTATTATTGCATCTATCCGAAGATTGATACCATGTTGCCCTTTTAACTACATTTGTCATTTCAAAATTGAGGCTCGGTAGAGACACAAAAACTCATGTGTGATTCCCGACTAACAGAAGTGATTAGTCACATGACCCCTCATTATCTCCAGTTACGAGGATATAGATCCATTATGACCCTAATTAATCTCTTTTTTGATTCCATTAATTACCAATTCGAATCCGAGAGTCATTGTGACAGTCTTGAGCCCGTGATTTCATCAAGTAAACACATACTTAGAGGCCATAATCTCATTTTTGTGGTGATTTCCAAGTGGAGTTCAAGTTCAATAGATGGTTATCGAGTCAATTTTCATACCAATCAAGTCAAGTTGAGTCATCAGGTAGTTTCAATTTCATATTGTTTCAATTTGATTTTATATCTCACCTAAACTCGAAATTTTCGGCTTGTATTCAGGCAGTCTGTTGTTTAGATTCAGTTAGTGGTTGAGCTATGCAATTAGAACTCTAAATCACCCTGTCTCATTTGTTTTACTCTAAGTCATACTCCCTGTCACCTTAAATCATAGAGTCTTTGTCTCCCTGGCATGAATATTTTCCTAAATCATAGGTACAGGTCAACAATTACTAAATGCCGAAAGCAGGGCCAACCCTAAGGGATGAATTGGATGGATTTTGGTACCTTGAGGCTCACCTTGAGGTGGTTGAGTTCTTCAAGCAAACTGGAGTCTATGCATATTGTGAAAAATTGGCAGATTTCCACCAACAAGTGTCTGAAACCTTTGCTATCTCGTATGATGGAAGAGCAGCAATAGTGGGAAAAGAGGAGTTTGTGGTCGATGAGGTAGCCATCGCTGAGTTCACTGGTCTCCCTAGAATAGGGGATTGATGATTCAAATCAACTGTGCCTTCAAACATTGAATTTATATCCTACCGATAGCCTCTGCACAAGGATCTTATATGGAAAAAAGACATACCAATGTCTTATCTAGAACCTAAGTGGCAATCTCTCCTGAAGGAAATATTTGTCTATATCACCTATGAAGGTAGATACAACAAGGTTATGTTTTATCACTTTAATCTATTGAACCATTTCACAGGCAGGTCTCCCATCAATTTTCCTTTCTACCTTCACAAAGCTCTCACAAAAATGGCCAGACAAGTCAAGGTGAAGCCTACTAAAGTGGCCAGTAGGTTGTCACACCAAGGGTTGATTACAATCATTATTAAAGAGTCCTTGAAGAAGAAACAAGTGGACTGGAATTACTTCCTATTTTGGAATGAGTTCCAAACTAATTTTCAACAGGATGAAAAGGGGAAGAAGTCTGCTGCTAAGAATTCCATCACCCCTAAGAGAATTCAAAGAAAAATGAAGGCTATCTCACCTCTAAGAGGGCCGACAGAACCATCCTCTGCTAAAAGAAAAAGAACCAAAAGAAAATTACAGTTTAGTATAGAGGGGGAGCAGACCAAGGACCTCACTGAAGGAGATAACCCCTTGAACTTACCATACAGTGACTCAGAGCCAGAGCAGGAGTTAGCAAAGACACAGGGTGACGAACAAGCTGAGCAAGTTGGAGAAGATTATCCCAACTTACCCTCACCAACTCCAGATGAACACAATGAACCATTAGCAAAAGCTTCTTCAAGCAAGCCTAAAGCATCCAAGACTCAGAAAATAAATAAACTTCTAAAACAAATCTATGAGATGGAAGTTTTAAAAAGAGTCATTAAAAAGGAAAATACAGACTTGACTGAAAGAAATGCAGAACTTTATAACAAGAACCAAAGTCTCAAGGAAAAGCATGATAAAATCAAGGACAGGAATAGGGTGCTGATAAGAGAGAACATGAAGCTATACAGGAAGCTTAGACTTCTGAGGCTAAAGTTAAAAGAGTCTCAACCTCCAACACAGGATCAAATAGGTTTGGAAACTCTAGCTGAGTTAGCTACAACAATGGTGGATATACCACAATCTTCCACAGAACAAGTTAAAGCTCGCAGATCTGTACGAGGAAGAGCTGCATCATCAAAGAGGCGTTGAACACGCAACAAAGCATCAAGGTAATCAATTTTTGCAATTTTGAAGTTTTAGACAAAGCTAATTTTTCGATGGTTTAGGAAAACAGGACGACTGTTCATTAACCACCGAAAGTAGTGCTTTCGGTAGTTAATACACCCAGAATTCCTCTGTGTTAACCACCGAAACCTGTAACTGGCCAGAGAAAGCTAAATTTTTCACAGATCGAGGTTTTACTAATCCAAATCATTTGAAAACACTTGTAATGGATAGATGTTGAATTATATAGTCAGATTCAAGATCCATTTTTGGTGTATAAGGATTATAAAAGGTAGCCAAGTTGGTTTTGGCACCTATTTTGGTGGCAACAAATTAGGATTTTTGCACATCTCAGCAAATTCAAATTTTATCTCTTGGAAGAGTCATCAATCAGCCTTGGAAGGATATTCTACACTGCATAAGGACTCTACAAGATCTGAAGACCATGAAATGTGGAATTGACCTCATTTTGAGGATCATTCCTTATCTTTTGTAAGATAGTTTTGACTTTCTATTTTTAGCATATCTGATCCATTAATTCAGGATCTAGATACTATGTTGTAAAAGCTATAAAGATGAAAACAAAAGATGAACATGTGGTTCGATTTTGAGTTCTATATTCTACTGTTTTGTATGAAAGACATTTTCTTTAATATATCAGCCTGCAAGCTTCTTTCATTTATTATTGTCAGACCCTCTTTCATCATTGTCTATGCATATGAGTGGAATTCATTCTTTTTTCTCTGTTTAATGGTGCTATGGTAACTGTCATCTTACTTTTGATTGTTAAGCAAGAATCATAAGCATCTTTGGCTAGTTTGTTGACCCATCATATATATGGTATATGTATGTTTTGGTTAACAGATTGGTTATCTTATCCATCTGTTATACAAATCTATCTGATAAATAGCTCTTGAAGGCCTTGTATTGCATGAATATAATTAGATTGTCTTGAAAATACAATCCAAAGATCAAGATATTCATCTTGATCCAAACCCACACCTATTATTGAGAAAATAGTTTCCAAAAAGATTAAGTTACTAGGCATCTCTGACTTACAGCCTAGGAGAGTTTCCTAGAGTGATAACACATTGTTTACAATACAATATACATATAGGACCAAGTGGCATCCAAAACCCTAACCCAATGACTTGGATTAGTCAACAACCCTAATTCCTTAACCGAAAATAGAAAACCATCGACAAAAAAAACCATATGTCGAAAAACCATCTAAATATGTGACACATTTCCTGAGGAAGAATTTTTATTTCAGGGGAATTTCCCCTGAACCCTTGCATGCCAAGAATATAACACTAATTCTCGTGCAAAGAATATAACACATACCCAACATGAATAAAATTACAGTCAGAAACTGGTACCCAATTCCCTGAATTGATGACCTCCTTGATCAGCTCACGGGGGAGAAATGCTTCAGTAAGATTGATCTGAAGTATGGATACCACCAGGTCCCGATAGAATAGAAAGATGTATGGAAGGCTGCCTTAAATTCAAAGAAAGCTCTTTTTGAATGGTTGGTCATGCCCTTTGGTTTGACAAATTCTCAAACCACTTTCACGAGGATGATGAACAATATCCTGTGACCATTCACCAATACTTTTGTAGTGGTGTATCTGGATGACATCCTCATTTACAACAAGAATTGGGAAAAACACTTGCAACATATTCAGGAGGTTCTGCACACCCTACAGCAGCACCATCTCTATGCCAACTTGGAAAAATTCTCCTTCGGCATGGACAAGGTTCATTACCTGGGATGCATCATTGATTAACATGGCATACAAGAGGGGTTGGGCTTCCAACCATTGGGTCCCATAGATGTTGCACTACCCCTTGTGGTCAACTCGACTGAGTCATATCCTACTCCAACTGAAGTTGAAAAATCCACCCATTTCATTAAGTGGATCCAACGCATTCGCCAACAGGTTCAGGATATTCTTCAGAAGTCCAATGACAAATACAAGCAACACTAGGATCAACATCGGGTGCCACTTAAGTTTCAGGTGGGTGAGAAAGTTTGGTTCCACTTGCAGAAAGAGTGCCTTAAAGGACCCGATCGAAATGTTTTCCCACTTTGTTATGGGTCGTACACCATCACCAAGGTTTTGGGCGATATTTCTTTCGAGCTCAACATTCCTCCTTTTGTTGGCTTGCACCCAGTGTTCAACGTGGATATCCTTCGACCATATTTCCCCCCATTATTGGACACCTCAGAGATAGGAGAACAACTGACACCAATAGAGCTCAACCCCGACTGCATACACCATGCATCCATTGATTATATTGTGGACAAACAAATAAAGGGCACTCACTAGCAAAGGATCCAACTTTATTGAGTTGTCAAAGCAGGGCAACTCTTGCACCAAGGCAAGTGGCTCACCCAGGGACAAATTCAACAGAAATTTCATCATCTAATGGGGGAACTCAACGCAATGGAGACCATTGCTTCCTAATGGGGGGATATTGATCCAGATGGATGTCAATGGCCTCCCACCTCTTCTAATTGGCTCATTTTAGCTATTTTCCAGTTTGGCAATTTTCTCCCTAGTTTTGGGGTCCCTGACTTGCAGGGCCATTTTTAGACCTTAAACAACGTTTTTTAGGGCTCACCACAATCATAATGACCTTTAAAAAATAGCATCTATATATCAGAAAAAATGTGTATTCCTCAGAGAGACCTTTCCAATGGGATATTGGGCACCTAAAACAGATATCGTATGCAAAAGTTACAACCCCGGGAAGATGATGTACTAACTTACCCAAACGGGGCCCACCTGACTTTTGGCACTTCATCTTCTAGGGTTAGGTTTTTTGGATGTCTAGGGTTTTTGACATTCATTTTTATTGTAAAAATGCCTTCAAAGCCTCATTGTAATCATCTTCTTCTGAATGAGCGCAACCGTCACATCTCTATTCAGAGATAAGTTGTTACCATTCTAGCAAGCTTGTTTCCACTCCATTTTACAGTTTCATCTTATTTCCTTATTGAATATAAACCAGTTTTACTGTATATCTATTATTATGTGTTAAGAATATTTTGATAATAATCTGTATTCATTTCATTCTGCAAATATATTATGGATCAATCCACCTCAGGAAGCTTCTTTTCCTTGTTAGAGGGGGGAATAGGTAGGGGCTTAACACCTGTCATATTTTGAACATAGGTCATGCATGCTAGATTTTATTAAATAAAAACTCCTTCCACATAATTTTTGGATAAAGAAATATTTGGGCTTATAGTCTTACCATCCTTCACTTCCAATTTGTCCACAAATGGAGTGGATTTTGATGATTCTCTTCTCTTGAACTTGCAGTTTCGAGACTCCTCACGATCCAATAAATTAACTATGCTCGAACCCTCTTCAACATACACATTCCTTTTCCATATTTTTTTGAACAATAGGAATTGAGATGGAGGCTTGTGACATTCTTCCTAGAGATGACCCACCTCGTGGCATCCAAAACATCTAAAAGGAACTCACCAATAATAAATGTGTTGGTTCCATGAGAAACCAACCCATACCAACTCAATCACATCTAATAAACCATCCTGAGGATCAACCTCCACTTACACCCAATCCCACCGACTGTCCATTTTGGTGTCCTAGTCCGATTCAAAACCACATAACCTACAAATTGAATTTCCAATTTCCTTTATACATTCCTCTTGCCAGAAGAACATTGGTAAGTTTTGAGGAATGACCCACACCTTAAAAGGTACTAGAAGGTCTGTTGCAAGGTTGAAATTCATGGCCCATTCTTTGAGAACAAGCCTCAAAGGGCCCCATCCCCATGTCCTACTAAAAATTTCCTCCATGTCCACTTTTTATAGAAATTTAAAATAAATCCAACCCCACGTTAAAGTGTGGAAAATCGAACAATACCCATGGACCTCCATCTAGTTTTCGTCTAGCCATTTCATTAAGGAATTGGGCACAAATTTTTGCTGCAGAAGTGCCCGATTCTTGTGCGACCCAAAATATTTGGGATCGAGACAATGGCTACAGATTCCCCCACTACCATTTTATTTTTCTCCTTGCACACCTTTCAACACCTATTCCTCGAGGCCTTCTTGTGGAAAGAGGATGAGTTCAAACCTTTACTACTGGATAATTTTTCCCCAGAACTAGAAACTGCCTATGATTCTATAGAATATGGTGAAGAATGTCAAGACAGTTCCCCTTCCTTACCGCTTATGTATTTCCACTCCTCGACCTTCGAAACCTCATGGTTGGAGTCAATATATATCCCATGAATATGCCTTGCATCCCCACCTCCATTACCATCATCCAATGACCGATCCAATGACTCCTGAACCTCCTTGGAGAAATCCCTCCTATCTTGTTACAATCGTATGGAATATCCATCCAAGAAAAATTTATGCTCGCTATGTCCCACGTCACCATCGTAATCCAATAGGTCATCATCCCCACTAACATCCATTGGGATTAAAATTTTGTACTCTTTCCCTCAATAGCCTCTAATCCCCAGAAAGCTCCAAAGTTCGAATGATCCTAAAATCTAACATGAGATCTAACTTTTCCTGCTGCAACCATTAATGAACCAGTGTCGCAAACCCTAGAGGTTTTTTTTTGTATTCAATCTTTCATATTGGCTTAAAATTATGTACTCTCACCTTCCATATCTTCTAATCCCTAGAAATATCCAACGCTTGAATGATCCTAAAATATGACACAAGATCTAACTTTTCCTGCCACCACCATTAATGAACCAGGGCCACAAACCCTAGAGTTTTTGTTTTTATTCAATCTTTCATATTGAATTATCAGTATCAAGTTCCATATTTTTCCCATATATATCATGACTTATGCCTATCTAATAAAAAATAATTTACTTAGTTTCAAATTGAATGTGATATATGATTGATATTGAAGTGATTTTGATGGGTTCTATGTGATTTGAATATTTGATCTAATGTGGTCCATAAGCAAGAAACAATGCAGCCTTGGTGAATATATTCAACACACAAGACAAACTAATTTCCTTTGCTTATTACCACATACCACTTTGTTGAATGGTTGATAAATATAAGGGATATTTTCCCTTCACAACATTCAGAGCTGCTAGGACTTGGGGGAATCCATAAGGACCTAAAGCAATTTGATCCCATTTTGATCTCAAGGATTCAAATTGACTAAGAGAGAAAATAACCCCTTGGAATAGTATGCATAAAATTAGGAATTTAAGAGACAAATCCCACCAATCAAGGGATTGATTGGATAGGATATATAGGAGACTCTTTTCAAGTACAAATAGAGCATAATTGATATACTAGGATAACTAGTTAGTTTTCTCATTTTATTTCCTTGCTACTATTCAAGCTAATTCGAATTGTGGAAAAAGTTGAATCGGAAGGCAAAGAGCACAATCTGACCGTGTCTCTCAGATTTAGTATTACTGAATGTGTTAGAGGAAGCTACAACCATGTTAATCAATCATGTATCCCAGGTAATGAACCTTGTCCATGCCGAAAGAGAATTTTTCCAAGTTGGCGTAGAGCTAGTGCTGCCGCAGGGTGTGCAGAACCTGCTAAATATGTTGCAAGTGTTTTTCCCAATTCTTGTTGTAAATGAGGATGCCATCCAGATACACCACTACAAAAGTATTGGTGAATGGTCACAGGATATCGTTCATCATCCTCGTGAAAGTGGTTTGAGAATTTGTCAAACCAAAGGGCATGACCAACCATTCAAAAAGACCTTTCTTTGACTTTAAGACAGTCTTCCATACATATTTCTGTTCTATTGGGACCTGGTGGTATCCATTCTTCAGATCAATCTTACTGAACTATTTTGCCCCCGTGAGCTGATCAAGGAGGTCGTCAATTCGGGGAATTGGGTACCAGTTTCTGACTGTGATTTTATTCATGTTGGGTATGTGTTATATTCTTTGCACGAGAAGTAGTGTTATATTCTTGGCATGCAGGGGTTCAGGGGAAACGCCCCCGAAAAAAAAATTATGCCTTAGGAAATGTGTCACATATTTAGGTGGTTTTTCAACATATGGTTTATTTTGCCGATGGTTTTCGATTTTCAGTTAAGGAATTAGTGTTGTTGACTAATCCAAGTCATTGGGTTAGGGGTTTGGATGCCACTTGTTCCTATATGTATATTGTATTGTAAACAATGTATCACTATGAATGAATATAGAATATGTTGGTTTTCTTGGTTTGGGTTTCCAGAGGAAAATCTCTGTGTAATGTTTGTATTTTCCATTGTATCTTTTCTTCTCTTTTACTGAAATCAGTTTGCAGTAAATATTGTACAAGGTTAAAATCTACATTTGGTATCAGAGCTTTGTTGGCTTCAGGGAGACGCCTTTGTGGTCAAGGGTTTGGCTCGGGACTGTGATAACCCTTGTTACAATGGGAGATCTATGGTATTGATTTTTTAGGTGAAAAGAAACGAAAAACAATTCAAAAATGGAGATCGAGAAGTTTAATGGGAAAAGTTTTGAGATGTGGAAGCTCAAGATGGAAGATCTGTTGGTGGGCAGAGATTAGTGGATCACAGTAGATCCAGGTACTGCACCTACAAGAACTTCAGTAGATGGCTGGAAAAAGTTGGATCGGAAGGTAAAGAACACAATCTGAATGTGTCTCTCAGATTCAATATTACTAAATGTGTGAAAGGAAGCTACAACCAAGGATTTATGGGATAAGTTGGGGAATTTGTATCAGTCTAAGTCCCTAGTGAATAAACTATTACTAACAAAGAAGTTGTATAACTTGAGGATGAGAGATGGAGACTCAGTGGCAGAGCATTTGAACGCCTTCAATACTGTGGTAAGTAAGTTAGTATCTGTTGAGATTAAAATTTTAGATGAATATAAATGTATCAGTTTACTGTGTTCTTTACCAGACTCGTGGAATAGTATGGTTGTGGCCATAGGTAGTAATACATCTTCGTTGAAGTTTGATGAAGTGGTATCATCTTTGTTGTTGGAGGAGATATGAGAGAAGAATATGGAAGGATAGAGCACAGACGCATTATTTGCAAGAGAACGTTCCCAGGAAATAAATAGATCTAAGTTCTCAAGTGAGAGATCTAAGTTTAAGGGTAGATCTAAATCTCTCAGAAATTT
The DNA here is from genome assembly GCA_010110895.2 of Picea sitchensis. NCBI lineage: Eukaryota > Viridiplantae > Streptophyta > Pinopsida > Pinales > Pinaceae > Picea > Picea sitchensis. The sequence continues at coordinate 38,256 of SNQJ01S0044901.1, forward strand.
TGTAAGGGTATGTTGGAGATGTGGAAAAGAAGGCCACTACAAGAAGCAGTGTAGATCCAAAGTTGAGAAAAAGAAGAGATCTGAAGAATCTCCTTCTACAAAAGAAAATACCTCCAAGGAAGAAGGAGGGGATGTGTACTTGGCTTCTTCAAGAACACATGCAGATAATGAGGCATGGTTGGTTGAATCTAGTGCATCCTTTCATATGACCCCCCATAGGGAATGGTTCTGCAAATATGAAAGGTATGACGGAGGTAATGTTTTCTTAGGTGGTGATTTGACAAACAAAATCATAGGATGAGGAAAAATCAAGTTGAGGCTCATGGATGGAAGGATTAGAATACTTCTTGGTGTTTTTCACATCCCAGGTTTGGCCATAAATTTGATTTCTATAAGCAAAATGGACGATGCAAGGGTAAAAACAATATTTGAAAAGGAAACCTATAGGATGGTTTGAGGAGCAATGGTGTTGTTGAAGGGAGTTCAGTTTGGAACTCTGTATAAGATGAAAGGAAGCACTATTAGTGATGGGTGTAATAGTTCCATTGTTCATGATATTGGAGGTGAAGAAGAAAAAACTCCTATAGTCTTCAGAGAAAAGGTTATGTTGTGGCATCAAAGACTAGGGCATATCAGAGAGAAGGGTCTTTGACTACTACACGGTAAAGGTATGTTTGAAGGTATGTATAATTGCTCTCTGGATTTTTATTTCTGTGAACATTGTCTATATGGGAAGCAGAATCAGGTAAGATTCCCCTTTGGTGCAATGAGGGCAGAAGGAATTTTACAACTAGTTCACAATGATGTTTTTGGACCTGTGTCAGTCCCATCATTGGGAAAATCTGTGTACTACGTCTCATTTATAGATGACTTCTCGAGGAATACTTGGATATATTTCCTTGGGAAGAAATCCAAAGTCTTTGATAGGGTTAAAGAGTTTAAGTCTCTTGTTGAGAATCAAACAGAGAAAAGAATTAAGGTGCTGAGGGAAAATAATGGCAGAGAGTTTTGCAAGAATGAATTTGAATAATTCTGTAAGACGTGCGGTATAGCAAGGAAGAAGACTACTCCATATACACCTCAGAAGAATGGAGTTGCAGAAAGGATGAACAAGACGCTGATGGAAAAAACAAGGTGCATTCTCAGTGGTGTTGGGTTAGGGCAAGAATTCTGGGCAGAGACAGTGGGTACTGCATGTTACTTGGTCAGCATATCACCCTCATCAACGTTGGATGACAAAACTCCACAAGAGGTATGGACTAGTAAGGAACCTTCTCTCACACATATCAAGGTATTTGGTTGTGATGCATATGTTCATGTTCCAAAGGAAAACAAGAGTAAGCTAGATAAGAAGGCTAAAAAGTGTATCTTTATTGGATATAAAGATGGTCTCAAAGGTTATAAGCTTTGGAGACTGTTATCACTTTGTAATTTTCCCAAGGCTGTGGAGGCAGTCACAGAGGTAACATCAAACCACTTGGAGTCCTGGATCTATCCCTCCAAGACTCAGAGAGGGCTCTCTCTTTTTTATTTAGATTTGTTTTTGTATGGATCTTAGGCTAGTTATGAAATACAGTGTTTTTTGGGTTTAAACTTTTGGTTGGAATAGGAGAAAATGGGCCATTGGGCAATGGAGTCATACCTTAATTTAATCAAGGCAGGATTAACAGGCCAATTTTGCAGGGAAGTATAAGAAAATTCAATGGATCCTTATAAATTTGACGCATGGATGAGACGAATGGGTTTAGAGATCCAATAAAAAATAGAGCAGTGAAGAATTCTGCCTTTGATCTTCAGTAGAAAACATAGAAATTATTCCAAATTCAGTGACAGAGTGTATATTCAAACAAATTATGTCTTATATCTTCTTGGGATAATTTAGAATGTATAAACCAAAATGATTAACAGGAAGAGACAAAATATCAGGGAATAACTTCACCAATGAAATCAACACAAGAATCATGTAACAATGCCATGTATTACTGTGATTTGATCAAGAGTTCCTGTGGGCAAATTTGATCATATTTCCCAATAGAATCTAGTATTTGCTAACTGGAACCAACCCTTGAACCTTCAAAAAAAAAACTACTTATAACTTATTTACAAATTCATGTCATAAATGAGCAAGATTCATTCTAATCTAACTGAATCTCAGATTACAAATTATAGGGATTTTGTGAATCTAATCGAATTTATGGTGCTAATTGAGTGGAATTTTTTGTGATTTGTCCTTGATTTATGTTGCATATTTTTCATTCCACTAACATCTAGAATGGTATTTAAATCATCTCCACAACTTCTGTGTACAATCATCTAATTTTTACCATCTGTCCTTTGATTTTTTGCCTCCCGGAATTTTGAATAATAGGGTCCGGTGATCTATTTGATTCTCCCGCTCCGAGATATATGTGTACAATATGGGGGAGGTTTTTGTAGATAAAATTGTTATGAACAAAAACCTCCTTCAGTTTTTATAAATTCATTTTCAGATCGCCGAAACAACTCCCTTAAAATCAAGGTTGAAACAGGAAAAACGAAAAACTGAAAAATATGGCTCGAAGATGGCTTCAATTCTCCCTGCTCATGGAACCTGTGTAAATTGTGGGAGATTTTTGTGTTATTCCGCCCGTTATGAAAAAAAACCTCTCTCGTATTTTTAAAATTGGTCTCCATTTTCCTGGAATCACCTTTGGAAACAGACTGGTCAAACTGGCGAAAAAAGTGGTTTTGTGAATTTGAGGGAGGGCGGTTTTGCAGGGGAAAGCTATTTTCTTGGACCCCCTGAGGTGGTAAGTAGTATTGGGAGGGGGGGTCCAAGTTCACCATGAGGTGACACTTTTCCCTCCCAATACCATTTGCTCGGACCCCCTTGAGGTGATGTGACGTG
>SNQJ01S0044901.1:41192-66726 GCA_010110895.2 Picea sitchensis
AAACTTTAGGATATAGTTTTGATTTTATTTTTTAATTAATTTGTTTTTGTTTTTATTTATATTTTGTTTTAATTTTTTGTTATATGTTTTTTAATATTTTTATTTTTTATTTTTTAAATGCTTTATTTTAACATTTGTTTTTGTTTTACTATTTGATATTTTTTTTAATTTATATGTATTTTATTTGTTTTATTGTTTTTACTTTTTATTTCATTTTTATTATATTTTGTGTTTAATATTTTATGTAATTTCTTAATTAATGTTTTATTCTAATAAACTAATCTAATTATTAACTTAAACAAATTAAGTTAATTATTAATTAATAAATTAATAATTAATTTATTATTAACAAGTCTGATCTAACTATTGACCTAATGTTTTTATCCTAAGCTTGTTTATTGTAATGTAGGGATGAAAATGGCAAAGGGGTGAAGAGTGAAGGATGAGGGAATGAAGGGCGCAGCAAGGTGACGAAAGATCGGGCAGGGTGATGAAGGATCGAGCGAAATGGTTGGAGGGGGAAATGGAATCAACCGAGCCCAACAAGCCAGATGTCTTCATCACGGGGGCAACGCCAAATAAGCAGTTGAAGAATCAGGTTACCTATTATTATAGGACCCCAACAGAACCCAGAAACTAAGAATGTAGTGTGTAGCCGAGATGTTGTATTTAGAGAAATGAAAAATGTTGTTAAACAGGAAGTCCTACCAAGTAAGGAAGAACCAAAGAAGATAGAGTTTGATTTAAAGGATGATGAATCAGACTCTACAAAAGAACAAGAATTAGAAGAAGAAGATCCTCATACTCCAGTATTGAAGAGATCGGTTCGAGAAAGAAGGCTACTGGAAAGGTATACTCCATCTGATTTCCGTTCAAAATTTGCTTTGTCTATTACTGATGATGATCCTATAACTGTTAGGGAGGAAGTGGATTTAGAGGATGGAAATCTATGGAAAAGGGCCATGGATGAAGAAATGGCATCCTTGGATAATAATGAGGCTTGGGATCTAGTGGAGTTACTGACTAGAAGAAAGCCCATTGGTAGCAAATGGGTATTTAAAAATAAGCTGAATGGAGAAGGAAAAGTGGAGAAATACAAAGCTTGGTTAGTAGAAAAGGGTTATTCCCAAGTTGAGGGAATTGATTTTGGTGAGATTTTTTCTCTTGTTGCCAAGTTAACCTCTATAATATTTTTGTTATATGTTGTTGCATTTGATTTTGAAGTAGAACAGATGGATGTGAAGACATCATTCCTACATGGGGATCTGGAAGAATAAATCTATATGAAGCAACCAGAAGGTTATGTTGTGAACGAAAAGAAGGAGTTGGTATGCAAGATGAAAAATTCCTTGTATGGTTTAAAACAATCACCAAGGATGTCGTATCAAAAATTTGATACTTATATGCTGGGAATTGTCTTCACAAGAAGCAAAGAGGATCAATGTGTGTATTTTAAATTAATTGATGATCATTTGATTTATTTGGTCTTGTATGTGGATGACATGTTGCTGATAGGAAAAAACAAGGAGATTATCCAGGATGTGAAAACTCAGTTTTCCTCTAAATTTGACATGAAGGATCTTGGTGCTTCAAATTTCATTTTGGGCATGGCAATTAAAAGAGATAGGAAAAGGAGGAATCTTTGGTTAAATTAGAGAAAATATGTCGAGACAATATTGCAGAGGTTTAATATGAAGAAATGTAAACCGGTCAAGGTTCCTGTTCCTATTGGTGTAAAGTTATATGTGGATCAGTGTACCAAGACACATGAAGAGGAGGAGGACATGTCTTGTGTTCCATATGCAAGTGAAGTTGGCAGTTTGATGTATGCAATGGTATGTACTAGACTGGACATTGCACATGCAGTGGGAGTTTTGAGTAGGTATATGTCAAAACCAGGGAAGGAGCATTGGACAACAGTAATAAGGGTTTTTGGGTATTTGCGTGGCACTGCTAGCTATGGATTATGCTACGAAGGAAGACCAGGATTGGACAGAGTGGTGGATATACATGGCTTTGTGGATGCAGATTGGGCTAGAGATCTGGATCATAGGAGATCTACAAGTGGGTATGTGTTTAACCTGTTTGGAGGAGAAATAAGTTGGATGAGAAAAAGGCAGGTTGTAGTGGCACTTTCAACTACAAAAGTTGAATACATGGCAGCCACTCATGCAAGTAAGGAAGTGGTATGGTTACAAATATTGTGTTCAGGTATTGGGTTGGTACAACAAGATGTAAGGATAGAGTGTGAAAGCCAGAGTGCAATTTTTCTGGCGAAGAACCTGGCTTATCATTCAAAGACAAAGCATATTGATAATCAATATCACTTTGTGAGAGACATGATTGAAGAAAATAAAGTATCATTGATGAAGGTGGACACTTTGAAGAATGTTGCAGACTCATTAAAAAATCTATGAGCACTGAGAAGTTCTCTTGGTGTAGAGGATCCATGGGCATTGTTGCCCTGGATTGTTGACTATGTAACCCTGTAACCCCCTGTATGCAAAGAAAAAAACAATTGGGAGAATGTTGGGTATGTGTTATATTCTTCCTCAGGAAACGTGTCACGTATTTAGGTGGTTTTCGGCACATGGTTTTTTTTTCTGGCGGTTTTCTATTTCTGATGTTGACTAATCAAGGTCATTGGGTTAGGGTTTTGGATGTCGCGGGTTCCTATATGTATATTGTATTATAGACAATGTATCACTTTGAATGAATATAGAATATGTTGGTTTTCCTGGTTTGGGTTTCTAGGGGAAAAATCGTTGTGTAATGTTTGTATTTTCCATTGTATATTTTTTGTTCATTTACTAAAAATCTGTTTGCAGTAAATATTGTACAATGTTAAAATCTACAATTCAGGGCTCGACAATCAATGCAGAGTCGCCAGGTTCCATATTTCTTTTGTACTAGCACGATTGGACTCCCGCAAGGTGATGAGCTGGGACGGATGTGACCCTTGTGGAGCAGTTCTTGGATCTGTCGCTTGATCTCCTCATTCTCTAACAAAGAGTGACAGTAAACTGGCCAATTGGGTAGCAATGCATCGGTGGTCAGATCGATGGGGTGCTTAACCTGATAGTGCAGAGGTACCCTGGTAGGTGAGGATAATATATATGAGTATTCTTCCACGACCTTATCCACTTGCTTCTGCTGTGTGGAGAGGTCGGTCGTGAAGACCCTCGATGTGGCTGCGATCTTTCGCTCATTCTAAGATCGAATCATGAAGAAGACAAACTTCCATGTCTAAGAGATGACCTTTCTGCATTTCTTGGCAGAGATCGAGGAAATAGCACTAGGTGGGACTGCCTCGGGTATCCTGTACAATTTCTTGTTCAAAGTAATAATAACACTGTGAGGCCTAGACTCATATACAGCATGAAATTTCCATAAATATGGTTGGCCCAAAAGAACATTACAAACTTTGAGAGGGGAAACATCACACAATACCTCATCTTTGAAGAGATTGATTTCATATGACAACCGACATTGTTGGTTGATGCGAATGTCACTTCCTTGGAGGAACCATCTGATGGTGTAGGATTGTGGGTGTGGCATTGTCAGCAAGGCAAGTCGCTTGACAACCTATGCTGAGATGAGGTTCTTTTGTCTACCGCTATCAATGATGAAGCTCAATAGAGTACCCTTCACCCACATCTGTGAATGAAAAAGATGCTCTCCTTCCTCTGGCTCATCTGGTTCATTGGGCTAGAGCTTGGTGGTAGAAATGGTAGCACTGGGTTCTGCCTCAATGATCTTTCTCCCCTTTTATAGTTCTGAATTAGAGTCAGAACCCGCATCTGATTCAGAGGCTTTCACCTCAACCACCAGCGACTGCTTTGAGTGATAATCAGCAATGTTATGCCAGAGGCTCTTATGGAAGTCACACCACTTCTCGGTATCTTTCTTTGTCTTTCTGATGTCCTTCTTTGCTTTCGGCCTGGACTGGTTGTCCTGAGGTTGTCCATCTTTTCTCTTTCCTTTGTTCTGTGGGTTGGGTTCGCCCTTTCTTGGCTTTTCCTGTGAGGGGTTCCCAGGCCCAAATTGTCGCGTCTTTTGTTTGAGCTTCTTCCCGATTTTGATGGCATATCGGTAGCCTACGCCCAAGGATGAGATGTCAAGAAACTCCATTTTGGCCTGGATGTATCTATGCAGACCACCGCGATACTTGAGCACTAGATGTCACTCAAAATATTTGATACCCAACTTGGTGCGCAAGGTATGGAAGATATTTTTGAACACGGACACTGCTTGGTCTCTTTCCTGTTGCAACGTGGTCCATTTTGTGTATAGGTAATCATAACTTCCAACAGGGTAGTATTGTTCCTTAATATCATCCCTGAAGGACTCCCAGGTGACTATGACTGTAAATAATGAGGGTTCCTCTATTTCCTTTTTCTCACAAAAAGTTTCCCACCAATATTTGACATGGGAGACAACTTTAAGGAGTGCAAAAGTAATATTTTCTCTATTTGAGAAGTTATGGACAGAGAAATACCCTTCTAGTAGATTCAACTATTTTTCTACCGCATCTGCGTCTATCAGACCTTCAAATATAGGAATATTGAAGTTTATTTGTACCTTGAAGGGGGAAGCACCTCCATTTGAGGAAGATGTGTCGCTTGCTGGTAGCCACTGAAGGACTTGTGCAAAACTATCCATCATCTCGTTCCTCTATTGCGTGAGGGCTTCCTAGAGAAACATTTTGAAGGGATCTCATGTCCCTTCATATTTCTTTTCTTCTACCATGAGAGGTCGTTTGGGAATGCAATAGATTTTTTCCTCAAGAGAAACAAGCTTGAGACCCAATTCTTTGTACCCTGACCTCATTGGGGACATGCATTAAGAACGACAAGGAGCATATCGCTCTGATACCACTGATGCGAAATATATTTGCAGAACGAAATGAATACAAAATATTATCAAAATATATTTAACACGGAATAACAGATATACAGTAAAATTGGTTTCTATTCAATAAGGAAATAAGATGAAACTATAAAATGCAGTGGAAACAAGCTTGCTAGAATGGTGGCAGCGTATCTCTGAGAAGAGAAGTGACAGTTGCACTCATTCGCAAGAATATGATTACAATGAGGCTCTGAAGGCCTTTTTACAATAAACAGGAATGTCAAAAACCTTATACATCCAAAAACAACTAACCCTAGGAGATGAAGTGTCAAAAGTCATGTGGGCCCCGTTTGGATAAGTTAGTACATCAACTTCTCGGGGTCGTAACTTTTGCATACGATCTTCGTTTTAGGCACACGATATCCTGTTGGAAAGGTCTATCCGAGGAATAAACATTTTTATGTTTTCTAACTACTATCTATTACTAATCATTATGACTGTGGCGAGCCCTAAAAAATGTTGTTTAGGGCCTCAAAACGACCCCGCAAGTCAGGGACCTGAAAACTAGGGAAAAAACTGCCAAACTGGAAAACTGCAAAAATGAGTCAGTTGGAATAGGTGGGAGGACATCGAAATCCATATAGATCATGGATCCTCCTATTTCTTTGGGCATTGTGGGTTCCCATGCCTTTCCATCCAGAGAAGATGGATCCTCTCGGGAGGCTCCATGTCAGGTATTGTCCATCCCCCCTATGATGACTCAAATGTTAGTTCTTTGTCAAAGCCTTCCTTGAAATATGAATACATTCTTAGATAAAAGGTCAAAATTGGGTATTTAGGTGATTGTGGGGGTGGTTTGGCCTTTGAAAATACCCTGAGGGGGTAGGTGGGAAGAAAATCATCGTTATATTTGGCTCAAATCCAAGTGAAGAAAGAGATCAAGACTGGAAAACAGTCGACCATTGTGTGGGCCCTTAGAGTGGGGATGGAATAGTCAAAGGTTTCCCAATTATTTTTCTCTCATACAATGCTCGTGGGGTTGGGAGTGCCCACAAATTATTGTCCCTCAAAAGGCTTGTGTAGTTGCATAGGTCGGATTTCCTTTTTATTCAAGAAACTATGTGTTCTAGGGAAAAAGTCGAAGAGGTTGCTCGAGCCTGGTTAAAGGATTGGTCCTTTTGTTCATTATATTCAATAAGCTTATCGAGGGGTTGCTTATGGACTTGAGTGTGCAATTAAAGTCTTTTTACTTTAGTAAGATCCCTTTTTGAATTATGGTTAAGTTATAATATCAAAGATTAAACTTGTTTTTCAGGTTGGTCAATGTTTACGGTCCATATGTAGACATAATCCCTTTTTGGGAGGGATTGATCTCTTCAAGATTGCTACAAGATTTGAATGTCATTCTGGGGGTAGATTTAAATTTAACCTTGTCACTTTGGGAATTATGGCGTGGTCATCCTCATAAGGATTCCTAGGAAGGTTTTTTTGCTCACTATATTTCTGATAGTCATTTGGTTAATGTGGAACCACCAAATTTATCTCATACCTGGAAGAATGGGTGCAAAGTGGATAAGTTGGTGGAAAAACATTTGGATAGATTCCTTATTTTTGAGGACTTAATTTTAAATCCTTGGTCTTTTTCTTCTTGGGTGACTTTCAGTAGGGAGATTATCAGACCATATGCAAATTCTTTTGAATGTCGTAAAGAGGAGAAAAAATCCTCCAACCCCTATGAAATTCAATGAGAACTAGTTGTGGAGGAGGATTTTAGAAAGTTAATAAAGGACTCTTGGTTGCTTTTGGAAGCAGAGAGAGGGAACTCATTTATGTCACAGTTTGTGTGAAACCTTGAGAAAATTTATGTTGTCTCCAAATCTTGGGTGTGATCTTTTAATGAAAAATATCCCCGGGCCTTGAAGGAAATTGAGGCAAGGCTGGAGACGATGTTGGTGGATAGGAGGGTAGGGTCCCTATCATCAGAAGAAGAAGACTCATTATCTAGATTATTGAATAAAATGTAGGATTTGCTATCAATGGAAGAAGCAAAATGGTGTCTTAAAAGTCGAGCTATCTGGCTAAAGGAAGGAGACAATAACACAAAATATTTTCACAGGTATGCGCAACATCACAAGAATTTAAACTCACTTGTAAAAATAGAAAATCAGGAGGGGGAGACTCTATCCTCTCACGAAGACATTGCAGTTGCAGGTAAATATTATTTTTGTAGTCTTTTTAAGGAAAGGAAAGGGTGCCCCATTATTGAGATTTTAAAAGTGGTTGAACTTTTCCCTCAATCAATTATGGGAGAAATGAACAAGTCTTTGAAAATGGATATATATGAAAGTGAAATCCACTCGACCCTTTTGGATTTCCAAAAAAGTAAAAGTCTAATTCAGGGCGACCTTACTGTTGAATTTTTTGGGGATTTTATGAATTCATAAAGGAGGATCTTTTCAAAGTGGTTAAAGAATCTCAACAATCTAGTAAAGTCTTAACTTATTTTAATAATACCTTTCTAGCCCTTATCCTGAAGAAAAAAATTCAGTCACCTCTTTTGAAGACTTTGCCCAATTTCTTGTTGTGATCTAATTTACAAGCTTATTTCTAAGGTCATCGCAAATAGGCTAAATCCCATTCTCGACAACATTATCTCATAGGAACAACTTGGTTTTCTATTCAAAAGACAAATTCATGATCCAGTCTCTCTATATCAAGAAGATTTATTCTTGGTAAAGACTCGAAAGATCCCTTCAATTGTCCTGAAACGAGACTTGTCCAAATCCTATGATAAAGTTAGTCAGGGATTCCAAAGATTATCCTTAATTCAAATGGTTATGAATATGGAGATGGTAAATTGGATAATGGGTTGTCTTCAGTCAACCTCTTTCATAATTCTTATTAATGGTTCACCCTCTCATTTATTTCACCCATCAAGAGGCATTCACCAGGGTTGTCTCTTGTCGTCGTTTATGTTCCTTAATGTGGCAGAAGGATTAAGAAAGCTCATACTAAATGCTAAGAGAAGTGGGATTCTCAAAGAAATAAAAATTTCTAAGTATGAAATCTGATCTCATATACTTTTCATTGATGATGTAATTCTCTTTGGTTCAGGTCCTTGACAGAAATTTCAAATCATGAAAGATATATTGGCTTTGTTTTTATCATCTACAAGAATGGAAATAAATATGACAAAGTATTCTTTGAGAGTTAATTCATTGGAGGAGGAGACTCTGGCCTCTTTATCTATAATGCTCCCCTTTGAAATATCATATATGGATGATGGTTTAAAATAACTAGGATTTGAATTAAAGTTGAATGCATATGTGTATGAGGATTGGTTGTGGTTATTATAAAAAAAAAATCCAAGCTCGAATTGATTTATGGGTAAACAGATGGATTTCGAGAGGTGGGCAGTTGCTCCTAATAAAATCAGTTATGTGTAGCATCCTAGTATACTGGGCCAAGATTGCAAAAATCCCCAAAGGTATTCTTTTAAAAATCAGAAAATATTTCTTCCTGTTTTTGTGGTAAGGAAAGAAGGAATCCCCCTCATTAGTTGGTTGATATTATCAATGCCAAAGGATTTGGGAGGTTGGGGGATAAAAAACCTTATATGATTTGGGCAGGCGTTGATAAAAAAAACCTTGTGGAGGCTCATTCAGAAACGGATGTTTTGGGGAAGAGTTATGATTTAAAAATATTTGGCAGGGAAGACTTTTGAAGAATGGTTTAGAATGCCTAGGAAATAAGTGTCAAGTAGCTCGATTAGATGGAAAGAAGTGGTTGATTATTTTCCATTAATAGGTGATTGGACGGTGTGGAAAGTTGGATATGGGAGGAAAATCAAAATAGGTGAAGATCTGTGGGAAGGATCAGATGGTTCCTATAAACTGTCAGAGGAGTTGATTGAAAAACTTAATAAATATGGAATTTTCTACATGTGGAATGTTGTTTCCCAAGGTGTGGATGCTACAAGTTGATCTGTATGGAAATCGGTAGATGAGTTGGGCCTTGAAGAAGGTATGATGGAAGAGTGGAACAAGTTTACATGTATCCTAAGATCCAATTTTATGTGTCTGAGTGAGGAGGATGAATATTCGATTTGTTGGTCAAATAATGCTAGATCAAGCTCTTACATAGTAAAATTAAAATATTTAGTTATTGCAAAAAATGATTTTGAAGGCATGAGGAAGTGGTGGTGAGAATCACTGTGGAAGGTGCATGTTCCAATCAAAATGAAAATTGTGTTATGGATGGCCTCGGAGAAAAATTATTAACATGGGACTATGGTTTGAAAATATGATGGATTGGTATGAATAGATGTTCTTTGTGCAGATATGAAGTGGAGTCATTGATACAATTGTTCAATAATTTTCCTTTTGCACAATAGGTATGGCAAGTGGTCTAAGATAATTTCAAAATTCCTTTTATCATTCAAGGGGAATGCATGGAAGAGTGGTTCTCTTCCTGGAAGAATGAAGTAGTGGTCATAGACTTCTCGTCTTTGCCATGCATGTTTGTGTATTTCATATGGTGAGAAAGAAACATGAGTATCTTTCAAGACAGGTTTTTTCCCTCTAAGGTGGTAGCAGGTCTAGTTATTAAACTTGTTGGTGAGTTCAAATGCGAGCCAAAAAAGGAAAACATTAGGAAGCCTAGCATGCCATAGATTCAAGAGGGTGTGCCCTAAGGTTTTTTCAACGGAGAAAACCAAGGTCATCCTCTGAGATGCGGAGTGGGGGCGATGTTGTTCATCTTGAGCGAGCACCTCTTTGAAATCCATTATGCTCATGGGAATGTCACCAACATGAAGGTGGAATTCATGGCTTTATGGGCTATGTTGCATTTAGTAAATTCCTTATAGTTGAGAAAGGTTCATATTATGAGATATTCAAAGGTGGTGGTCGAGTGGGTAAATAGAAATTTACAGGTTTAGGTCATGTGTATTCAGTCCCTATTGTGGCGGATCTAATCCCTTCTTGATGAGCTCGAGTGGTCTTCATGTAGACACATCTATAGAGAATTGATTGTCAAATAGATCTCCAATCAAAAGATGCTTTTTCCCTTGATGATGGATCTTTTATCTTCCAAAAATTATTTGGTGTGCATCTATGTGACGAGATGTATTTTTTTCTATAAATCTATGATTCAGGGGATTAAATGTATTTCTTGATATATGATCATTGTAGTGGAAGGTTAAAGGTAGTAGATGGAAATACTGGTTTTTTTTTTCGTTTTTTATGATATGTATGAGATTTGAAAAGGGAAGAAGTGTAGAAAAAAGGAATTCCTTTAAAAAGGGAATAAATTTGTATATTCATTTTTGTTGAATATAACGTTTTTCTTTTCACTAGAACAAAATCAATGCGACATTCATAGAAACTTGAGCAGATTTACCTTTATTTTTTTCCACAGCAGAAGAATTGTTGTTTTCAGAACTATTGTCAAGTGCTTGCAACAACTTGTTCCTATGTTGTGTTAATTTAGATAATTCAAAGAATGAAAATTTTCTCTTGTTTTCTTCATGTCAACTACCGGATCATATTCTAGATCATCAGTAATTACAATGTATTTACCTAAATTGGAATTCATTTATTATCAGAATTCTAAGTTTTATGCACATGATAAAAATTAGAAGAGGATCCTGAGGTAGATGAGGGAGGACCTTTGCTTCTTGTTTGAACAATTCAAACTTCCTCTAGCTCATCGTCATATTCTTCAATGAATCCTATGGAAATATCCCAAGTAACATTAATTGATGGTTCATAATTCTCGTCTTCTTCATGTTCCTCTTTAGTTGACTAATTTACTTCTCCTTCCTGTAACACCCATGTTTCCCCCAGTCTGTAATTATAAGTTTTATTATGGAAAAACAATAATCAGCGTTGTTGGTTATCAAGGATGGACAATGGACCTTGATAAATTTTGTAATATATATAAACAAGTTTGGTTTTAATAAAATAGAGAATGTTGAGCTACTGTTGAAGGGATGGAATTCATAGGTTACGATGTAATGAGAGGAGTGGGTAAGAGGGAGGCCATCACTGATTTGAATGAATCTACTAGGAAATACCCTGCTTAATTTAAAATGATACAGACCTGAACATTCCTCAGCGTTGGAAGTTGACTATCAGTCAAGATAGTAGTTGGAACAGTTCTTGGAGGAATTAAGAAAGGATGGGAAAGTAACTTCAAGAATATTTTGGCATGATCCATGAAGTCCTGGGGGGAAGAAGGTTAGGAAGAGGGGGCACAGGGATGAGAAAAAGGGAGGAAGACACAAATTGAAAAAGGCATAGAGTAATTGGAGACAATAAAACAAGAAAGAGAAGGTTCATAAAGACTCCCTGGGAAAAATCTTGCAGAAATCCTTTTATGACATCATACCCTGGCTCGAGGATGGTTGGTTGTAGCATAGGTTAGCACAACCTTTCCTATGGTCGGGTGGAGAGAGTTTCTCCCTACAGTTGTAGCCAACATATTTCAATTCTTGTAGATAAGTATCTCGTCTATCTCTGTGTATTGAAATAAATATGTGCATGGCTAAATGAACAGTATGACATTTAAAAGTAACTACTCGGTCTATAAATAAAATTGTGTATTTTGGAGACACTATGTAATTGTGCACAATATGTATTTGCACAAAGATTTTTACGTTTATGCTTGCAAGTAGTTCATGTCTTATGCAAATCTATTTACAATTATATGTCTGCGAGGAGGGCTGTGTGTGTAGTAAATAGGGAAAGGATACAAATATTTATGATTTGTGTAGTGTAAATAGGGAAAGGATACAAATATTTAAGGATTTTCATGTACGTGTATAATCCCAAGTCTCCTCAGACTAACCTAAGGAGAGATCGTCCCCACTAATAGGTGTATCGTTTTAATCCTTTGCATCTATAGTATATATATATATATATATATATATATATATATATATATATATATATATATATATATATATATAGAGAGAGAGTATAGAGAGAGACGTCCTTCCATTGTGTGTGTATCAAGCTTTAATCCTCTTGCATCTATATATATATATATATATATATAGTATATATATATATATATATATATATATATATATATATTATACCCTTGTTGTTCATGCACGCTAAGGTTGGGACTAACCCAACAAGTATTTCATAAAATAGGTAATAATGTAAGAAGACCTAATAAAATCATGGAGTTCCTTGGCCAAGTACAAGCACCCTTAAGGCTCAGTAAGAATTGTGAAGGAATCAAAGAAAGTTGTTCGTGAAAATAGCTACATCCGAGCTTGGATTGTTAAGTTAGTGGAAAATCCCTAATTCTCTTCATGAGAATCATGGTCGTGGATTTGGCACGGTGAATAAACATAAACCCTTTATCAAGACAATGTCGATATGTAATCTGAGTTGTTGATGAGGAGGAGAAGAGAGATATTGTCCCTCCATCGACGTTGAGCATGAAGTCTTGGAATATGTGCTCTGAAATCAACCAGGGTCGTTGATCTATCAAAGAGTGATCATGGACCGTCAGATAAGTGGTGATTAATACGGTCAGATCCCTACTGGTTGAAATGACCTTGGCAGCCTGAGGGGTGATCTAGGTCATCCATCGAGGTGAGGCTACAATGAATCCCTATAGGATATTGCTGTTTGGTTTGAACGAGGACCTGTTAATAGGTGACACTCATCATGACGTATCTTTGTTGAATAGATCACCACCTCCAGAAGTTATTAAGCATGCCGCCTGTTATTGAGAAAGGACCAAGGAGAGTCCCTGCTGATCACAACATAAGTGTCATCAAACTTGAGCCGTCAAATCTGCGAGATGGAGAAATCTCAATCGTCCATTGGAGGAGGCCATTCAGATTGGTCATGGATAATGGAAAGGCTTGACCCTAATGGGGGTACCCTGAGTTTTAATTATGGTCATTGATTGGAGGAGAACCATGACTAATGATAGTCGTTGATTTGTCATAGACCCCACCCTTCCCCTTGGTGAGTTTAACAATGAGGGATGAAGTCAGGACCACATGGAGGGCCACTTGTTGATATATGGCCATGCCATGCGTCTCAATCTCGGGCCGACAAGGAGATGGTGGAGACCTTATGTGAGTGCAACGTGTCTCACCGACATGACATCCCATGTGGATTGGTGTTGACAAGTGTGATCCTTATAGTATCCCTAATTTGAGGGTCGCACAAGAAGGGGGAAGGGAAACCATAGCCTCTCGTCCCCAGATCTTGACCATTATATCTTTCGAGAGGAGAGATCCCAATCGCTCATCGTGATGAGTTATTCGGAGTACATCACGAAGTTACACTCCGAGGGAAGAACTACGAGGGGGAGAGCTAACCATCGATCAGTAGAGGATGGAGTAGCTCCGAGGGGATATCCTGACTGTCCATCGCAATGAACTTTCGGACTGGGTCATGGTGAGACACTTTGAGGGAGAAGCCTCGAGGAGAATATTTGATTGTCAATGCGACATGAATATTTTATAGGAGTATATCTAACCGTTGATCTATTGGGGTTGAAGGAGATCTGAGGAAGGACCCATACCATCGATCTTCCATAGTCAGAGGAACTCCAAAAATAGATAATGGACCATCCAATCTTTAGTTGAAGGTTCCAGCAGATGATGTGGATGATACCCTATATCATGACGAAGGAAGTCCACGTGTCACCCTACGAGGGTGCCACATTTCATGTTGATTTGGTAGAATTGGACAAGGGTCTATAGGGAAAATGAGCGCCACGTGTCAAGCGGTACGTGTGCCATGTGTAATCTCCACACGTCAGTAAGATATTTGTTGATGAGTTAGACATAGGCCCAATTGAAGGCGAGTACTCTTGGGATAACACCTTTAGTCCCTGGTCATTGGATCTAATGGCGGATGGATCTCCACTGTCGATCTAGGTCAAGGGAAGTCAATCATCCCTGGATTTTTGGGATTCTTGTTATCAGGTTAAGATGGGAAGTATGGTGCCCAATGTCCTAGTGGCCACATACATCACGTAAATATAGGTGTTGATGCCTTTTTGGGTGAATCATGGACTGGACGATGACGTATATTGCTACGACATTTACATGGGGTTCCATGTGTCGAGTAGAACTAGTGCCACGTGTCACAATGAGTCAACTTGGGTCATAATGTGTCATGTTAGGAGCACGCTACATGGATTCTATGTGCCAATATGGGCCCCTATGGGCTTAAGAAATGAATGAACTGGAACCATAAGATTTGGAGTTGATCTCCACCATCAACATCAGTCAAAAGGTCATTTAGACCTCGGGCTATTGGGAAGCTTTGATGACTAGAGATGCCAAAAGGTTTGATATCCAACGTCTGGTGGTTACATGTCATGATCTCAGTAAACAAAAAATAATGGCATGTGATAGGACCACATGTTTGGGATCCTAGCTCACACCGGGTCTTTTGGGTATTATGTGAAGTGAGGTCTAGCAAGGGTTTTAGGAACTAATAATCTGAGGGTCTGGTGGATGAGGTGGCAAGCGCCACAAAAAATTCCATATCAGCTTCCACATCCATGCAAGAGGATGATGTGTCAAAATAAGGTAGTGCAATGTCACATAACCCAAGGGATGTGGAGTCCATGTGGGTGCCATGTGGTAGTAGGAAGATTTTAACCAATAAAGGCCCAAAAACTTAAAAGGTCCATAACTTTTGATCTAGAGCTCAATTTCAAGAAAACTCATAGTCATTGGAAAGCTCTTGGTGAGAAGAATATGATGTTGTCCCTATTAAATGGATCTCGTTGTCTTGTAAAAGAAAAAAAATTATACCCCTCCTTTAAAAGGGTACTTAGGGGTTGGATGTGTTACAAAGTGGTACCAGAGCATGCAACTACACTTTCCTTGCTTGGGATCACGAAGGAGTTGGAATAAATTTCATTAGAAAATTTATGGGGCCAGGGAGGATGTACTACACTACCCTATTCATAAGGACCTATTAATGCCCAGTCATGTGACCCAATACTTAGGCTTTTGATCATGTTAGCATGTGTTGACCAAGAGGTACTTTCTTCATGGTATAGGAGGAGGTCAAGGGACGGTAATAACACCACCCATAAGAGTGCATCTATGGCCTTAGTGACCACCATGTGTTCCTTAGTGGATACTCCAAAAAACACCAACATGGAGTAACCTTAGTTAACTCGTGCGTGATTTATGTGTGCACTTCCCATCGGAACCATTAAATCTCTAGTGTAAGTCATGACTACTTTCACGATGTATAATGATATGGATCGTTGATCTGACCGTAATAAATTATCACGATTAGAAATCTCACCCTTCTGAATTTTGACCACGAAGACCCTGACCAATAATGGATATTGACAAACCATATGATCCTATGGTTCTTGAGTATCAATTTTACTCAGTGCATAGATGTCCAGCAGATTTCAATATGCAATAATTAACCCTATAATCTTGAGACTGATAATAATCCAACAAATATTAATCAGGGGGGTTTATTAAAAACCTTCTTACTTGATAAAGGAACAAAATGATATGTTTCTTTTAATGACCAAGTGGGACCTTGGTTAATGGACAAGCTAACTAACCGAGAACTGGTGATCCTCGATACTTAACCAGTCAGATGTTTCCCAGACAAGCTATAAGAAAAGGGATGGTGACCCACCATGAATGGGGAGATATAACAAATAGGAAGAATTTGATGAAAGGAGTGGTAGAAACCCCTCCAAAATTGGTTGAGACTATGAGGATTATCAAGGCTGAGTTGCAAATATTTAAGGATGACAATGATAGGTTAATGAAGGAGCAGGAAAAAAAAATGAGATAAATGTGATCGTGTTGTAAATTCTTTCAGACATACAAAGGCAGTTACAAAATGGGCCAACAACCAGTAATATGGACAAACATCAACCTGATAAAACCCATAGTTTGCCTTAAATGCAGAGGCATGGACCTGAAAACAACAATGCAAGAATAAACCCTCTCAATAAGGCTCATCATGGAGCCAAGAAGCATGCAAAAACCAAACATTCATCTAAGGATTCCTTTAGTGAAGGAGTAGAGAGATCCAAGGAATTTTCTAGCAGCGAGGCCAGTTCCCATTCCCAGAGGAGACGGAATAATGTTAGAAAAATGTGACCATGGAGCAATAAAATAAAACAAATGCGTAAAACAAAACACTGTAAGACAATACACAATACAAGAGAGACACAGATTTATCGCGGAGCCCACCCAAAGGTAGGCTACGCCCACCGAGAAATTGCTGTGGTCCTTCCTTTATTATTATCCAAAGAAATGAAGGGATACAACCTACATCAAAACCCGCTTGTAACTTCCTCTCTTTCTCTGCCTCTCTAAAAATACAATATTCCCTCTTACATAATTTAGTCATACATTTCCCCTATAAAGAGGGTTGCCTACTAGGCAAAACCTAACACAATTCCTAACAAGTAGATCTCGCTAATCTTATAATGAATCCGGTCCGTGATTTACAATGAAATTACGCTATACTTTTATAAGGCAATTTTGAGTGCCGGGGCTTCTGCCAACAACCTTCAATACTGGGGTCTTACTCTTACCAAAACCCCCTGGACTTCAAGCAGAGGGAGGTACCCCCATGCACTCCCCCGGAAGAGTGTACATACTGGGTGTAAATACTTCATGGGTATAGACACAGCTAAAAGCAAAGGACCTCTGCAGATCAAGAAGATAATTAGTCTCTACAACCAACAATCTCCCAATTGAGACTGATCTCAACAACTCCACTCACTGCTGTATATACTGACTTTGAACCTTCTTGGACTCGGAAAATTTCTCATCTTCATCTTCAACTTTAAGACTAACTCAAACTCAGCAAGAACTCGGGCCCCCTGGTTGCTCCTTTGTTAACATAATCAAGTAGATTTGGCTAGGTGTGTATCTTTTCCAACTTCAATTGTCCATCTTCCAAGGTGGATCGTATGGAATGGTACCCCTCAACTTTATATGCTTAGTCTCGAATGGAAGGTTGAGTTTTTGCAAGGTGAATGGCACTGTAACTGTCACAGCATAAACTTGTCGCTCTCCGCTTTTCCCAATTCCTCCATAAACCTGTAACCAAATCATCTCTTTACTAGTCTCTATAGCAAAAACACACTCTTCTTTTGTTGTTGAAAGTGCAACAACCTTTTGCGCTTCAAATCCAACTTATCGTTGTTCCACCTATAGTAAAACATACCCTTTGGTGCTCCTCCCGTTGTCTTTATCACCGCCATATCTAAATCAACATATCCCTCATGAGAAAAGTAAGGTTCCAACCTCCAAAACATAACAATGCATGTGTAGTAGTACCTCCAAATACCGAGAATCCACTTTACCGGGCCTCCCAATGTTCTTTACCCCGGATTGTTCATATACCAAGCCACAACTTCCCACTCACATGTGCAATATCCGGCCTTGTGCAAAACCATTGCATACATCAAGTCAGCTAACCCACCGATGAATAAGGGACTCGGACATGTATTCTATCTCCATGTCTTGGGGACACATTTCCTTAGTTAATTTGAAAATGGCTACTTATAGGTGTACTAACCGGTTTTGCACTCTGCAGATTCTAAAACCTCTCCAACACCTTATCTACTTACTCACCCTAAGACAATGTCAACTATGCATTTTCTTGTCTCTTGTTATTCTTCTACCAAGGATTTTCTTTGCAAAGACCCAAATCCTTCATCGCGAAATGAATTGGCTAATTTCTTCTTGATACATTTATATCCCGCATATTAGACCCTGCAACAACTATGTCATCTACATACAATAGCAAGATAATAAAGCTTCCATTTTCTAGCCTTTTAAAATAAACACAGTTGATCTAATGACATCTCCTATAGGCCCCATGTTCTCACATAAACCTATCAAACTTCAAATACCACCGCCTTTGAGCTTTCTTTAGCTATACATTTCTTCAACCTCGCATACCAAATTCTTCCCTTTGACCTCATACCCCTCTGGTCGCCGTGATATAAGTTTCTTCCAAATCCCCATGGAGAAAAGTTGTTTTTACATCTAACCTGCTCAAGATGCAAATCTTCTACCGCCACAAGACTTAAAAATAGTTCTAATTGAAGTCATTTTTAACAATCAGAGAAAATATTTCATCAAAATCTATACATTTCTTTGTGCAAAACTCCCTTTACAACAAGTCTAGCCTTTGCTTTTCTCCTCCATCTTCTTCCTTCAACTTGTAAACCCATTTATTCTCGTGAATGCTCTTTTTCCTATAGGCAACTAAAACCAAGTCCCAAGTCCGGCTATTTTTCAAGGAATCCATTTCCTTTCATGCCTTGCTCCCACTTCTTTGCGTTCCACCGTGATTGCCTCTTTCATAACATTCGTTCACCTAACACCAACAATAAATAATATAATGAAGGAGAGTATCGCCTGTGGGGTATACTTAACCTCGGTAGATCTCTAACAACACTTTGCAGGTTTGAGGCACTCCATCGCTTCTGCCTTGTACATCTTTGATTTTCGTGTTCCTTTCGGACTTCCTTTCGATCTCACTGGCACCACGATTCTTGTTTTTGTTTCCCTCGCTTTCCTGCACTCGATCTTTGTACATGACCTTCCATTGAATATGACATCTCTAATTCTAATGATTTTGTTATTTTCATAATCCCATGTTTATAACCAAAATCATTAACACCATATCCAATAAAGGTACATTTCTGATTTTGCCTCAAGCTTTGTTCTATTTTCTATCAATATGGACAAATGCTTCAAGAACCTGAAAGTTTTCAAAAGAATAGTTTACCTTTTTCCGCCCATTCCTCCTCCTGAATTCTACCATCCAAAGCATTTTGAAGTTCTATTTGTATATTAAGTAAACAGTAGTATCTACAACATTTGCCTAGAACTGTAAGAGAAAACCGGCATGGAATATCATACTCCTTGCACTCTTCATGATTGTCTTGTTCATCCTCTTCGACACACCATTTTCTTGTGGTGTTCGTGGAACCGCCTTCTCTCTACTTAATCCCATGGTATGATTAGTAATCATCAAACTCCTTGTCGCAGATTCACCTCCATTATCCGATCTCGAGACACTTCAACCTTTTTCCGCTCCCATTCTCAACTAAAGCTTTCCATTTCTAAAAGTATCAAAAACATCAAATTTTGTCAAATGCAATAAACCCAAGTTTTTCTAGTTGCATCATCAATAAAAGTAACATAATAATGAGTTTCACCAAGAGATGATACCCCAGCTAGTCCCCATACATCTATATGCACAAGCTCTAACCTTTCATTCTTCTTTCTTTTCCGACTGAGAAATCAATCTCTTTTGTTTTCCATAAAACACAATGCTCAATGTAAGTCCAAATCAATTTGTTTAAGATCCTGGCAACAAATCTCCCTTTGCGGCTGACTGCAGATACCCTTCACCATGTGTCCTTATGATGCCATAGTGTTGTATCCACTCAGAAGCGAAGATATAGAAGAGTCGGTGATACTCAATACATAGATACAATGTACCTACCTTTCGCTATCACCAATGATCCTTTGATGACCTTCCACGCCTTATCTGTGAATATGGATATACAACCTTCACTTCTGCCAACCTCAGTTGAAATTCAGATTTTTTGTCCAAATCGGAAATATCATGTTTTACCTCTTCAACAAACCATTAGTTTCCTTTTATTTCGTTTCTTTATTTTTTACATTTCCCATTCCAACAATTTTGTATGGTCTATTATCACCCAATTGAACCTCATTCAAAAATCACCTTGAACATAATCTAGAAAATGCTTTCTATCGTGTGGCATGAAATGAAGCTCCCTAATCTACTACCCAAGATTCAGAAATATTATTCATGTAAAGAATCAAAGTATCTTGTAACACATCACCCGTTACATTTGCTTTCCTCGACTTTGTTGTCCATCTCTTTGTTTCTTTGGAGCCTGCAGCCTTCTTCAGATGTCCTTCCCACAATTCCAACACTCTATCTTTCCAAGTCCGAATTTGGATCCTTCCTAGACTTCCACTACCGAGTCTCCTTCTTTATCCTTTTGTCTTCCCCTGCCTCCATGTTCAATGCATTTCCTAATATCTCACATGTGCTTTTTCGTCGCATTTCCTCACCAAGGATAACACCCACAACATCACTTCAAATTTTAAAGTATTTGAAATGAGACAGAGTTACTTACAAAAATGACCAATTTGTTCCATCTTTATGGCAATGAGTACAAGATTAGAAGAGCCCTAACCTCATCATCAAAGTCCACTTTTATAGAACTTAGTTGATTAGTAATCAGATTAAATTCATTTAAATGATTCCATGCACTCCACCTTCTGACATCTTCATATTAACAATCTCTTCATTAGAAATACCTTATTCGATGTCGTAGGGTTTTCATACACCTACAAGATCCATCAACCTTCGTTGTTCTTTCTTTCAAATATTGAAAGCCACCGACACGCCAAGCTCACCAGATCGCTCCTAGAGCCTTCACAAGAATTCCCATTCTTTCATCCTTCATGGTCACGGCTTCTTTTCTACTCCACTCAATGGTAGGAATAGATCCTTCTGATATAAATAGTCTTCCATCCTGAGATCTTCCATAAATCGTAGTTTTGGCCATTAAATTTCTCGAATTCTAAACTTTCCATCTTCCCACATTGCTCCCACTCAAACTTGGAACCCTCTTTTCCTGCATGCTAGGCTACCTTATCACCGATACCGCTATTAGAAAACAGGACTGCAGTGGAGCAATAAAATAAAAGAAATGCAAGTAAACAAAAAACATATAGAAGACACACAATACAAGAGAGACACAGATTTATTTAGTTCACCCAGTGTGGGATACAACCACCATAGAAATTTCCCTTCCTTTATTACATTATCCAGTAAATGAAGGATACAACCTACAACAAAACCCGTTGTAATCCCTCTTCTTTCTCCTCACCTTCCTGTAATAGAATATTCTCTTACATACATAGTCATAATACATTTCCCCCATAAAATATGGTTGCCTTCTAAGGAAAAAAACCCTAACATAACTTCTACCGTTAGGATCTCATAATCTTATAATGAATGGTCCAGATTTACAAATGAAATTACAATATACCTTTATAAGGCAGATGGTTTCTGGCTTCTCCCCGACTACCGGGGTCCGGCTTGCCTCTGCACTCCCCACTGGGATGGACCCCGGACTCTCAAGCAGGGTACCTCCGTGACTCTCGTGGAAGAGTGTACATACTTTTGGGGTGTAAATACTTCATGGGGTATAGACACGGCTGAAAGCAAAGGACCTCTGCATCAGGAAGATAATCAAGCTCCACAACCAACAAATAAGAGGAAGTACTCCAAGGGAAGGGAACTCGAGGAATTTAAGAAATCCAAGCCACCTAATTTTGATGGGGAAATCAAAAAAGGGGAAGAGGCACAAGCATGGATACTGGTCCTAAAGAAGTATTTCAGCATTCATAACTACTTTGGGAACTTGAAAGCCTGAATAGCTATATTAAATTTGAATGGAAAGGACTCTATCTGGTGGGAGGACCTTAGGAATGTAAAAGGAATTCGAGAAAAGGAGTTGTCTTGGAATAAATTTAAGAAATAATTCAAGAAGAAGTACCTTTCTAAGAGGTACTATGATGAAAAGATGAAGCAGTTCTATGAGCTCAAACTAGGACAACTTACTATAGATGAATACATCAACAATTTTATGGAACTAATGAGGTATGTACCCTACATAAAGGATGAAAATGTGAAGATGCAACTATTTCTTAGTGGGTTTCCTCAAGCCTTCCAGAACAAGATTGAATTTGATGAACCTAAGACCTTGAAATATTCCATTCAGAAGGATAGGTAATGTTACGAGCAACTCAACCATAAAGTAGAACACTCCAAGGAATGGAAGAAGAAAAATAAGATGGGATTCAAGAAGAAGGGAGTTAAACCTTTGAGGTTCAAGAATTTTTGGAAGAGTTCAAGGATGATCTTCCCTACAAAAAGTGTGAATCAGAAGAACTTCCCATCTCAAAGTGGAAATAAAACTATTGGATCGTCCCCAAGAAGGACTAAAAGCACAAAAAGGGAACCATTGAAATGTTGGGAACGTGGATAAGAACACCTATTGAAGGAATTTCCTCATAGGCATCCAAACAAAAAGAGAGTTTACAACATCCATGAGGCTACTATAGTCGATGATGTGGCCAGGAACATGCTAAAAATCCATGCAACTTTGGACAATAGGAAAGCAGACCACCAAGCCTCGGTGGTGGAAATGGAAGGTATGGTCACCAACCATCTTATTTGTATTCTGATTGACCTTGGTTCTAATTTGATATATATATCTCCTCAAACTATTGATAAGTGTAAATTACATCAAGTAAAACACACTAAACCATGGCTGGTAAAACTAGCCACGGGAACAAAAAGAAGGGTGACAAAGGTCATAACAATGTGCCCAATCATTGTGAATGGGTTTCCTACCCAAGCCACCTTAAACATACTTCCTTTAGGATCATATGACATGTTGATTAGCATGGATTGTTTGGATTCCCATAAAGCTAAACTGGATTGTTATAACAAAACCTTAGAATGTGAAGATGACAAAGGGAAGAAAAGAACTTTGCAGGGAATTCAAAAACCTGTCTCAGTAAGACAAATATCAGCCCTCCAAATGAAGAAGTATTGCAGGAAGGGGTGTTGTATATATGCAATTCATGTATTAAATTCAGTTGAGGACCAAAAACCAAGCCTAGAAGAGCACCCTATATTGAAATATTATAAATATAAGTTTCCATAAGAGGTACCAGGATATCCTCCAAAGAGATATATTGATTTCTCAATAGAGCTTTTACCTAGAGAAATGCCAATGTCTAAAGCACCCTATAGGATGAGTACCCCAGAGTTAGTTGAGATCAAATTGAAGTTGAAGGGAATGTTAGACAAGGTTTGGATTCATCCTAGTGTGTCTCCCTGGGGAGCACCAACCTTATTTGTAAAGAAGAAGGATGGCACACTCAAGTTGTGCATACACTATAGACAACTCAATAAAATGACAATTAAGAATAAGTACCCCTCACGTAGGATTGATGACTTATTTGACCAGTTAAGAGGTGCCACCATATTTAATGAGATTGATTTGAGATATGAATGTCATCGAGTTCGAATTAAGGATGAGGACATCCATACAACCGCCTTTAGGACAAGGTACAGACACTATGAATTTGTGGTGGTACCATTTGGTCTTACCAACTCACCTGCCAGCTTCATGTGTTAGATGAACAATGTATTCAACAAGTTCTTGGATAGATTTGTATTAGTTTTTATTATGACATCCTAATTTACTCAAAGAGTAAGGAAGATCATGAAGAACATCTAAAGTTAGTACTCCAAGTACTAAGAGAGCACAAGATATATGCTAAGATTAGTAAGTGTGACTTCTTTCAAAGGCAAGTCCACTATTTAGGCCATGTTATCTCTAAGAAAGGACTGGTAGTTGACCCTGATAAGATCAAAGGCATTATAAATTGGCCCACACCCAGGGATGTCACTGACTTAGATCCTTCATGGGTCAAGCCGGATATTATAGGAGGTTCATAAAAGGATTTTCCAAGATGGGTTACCCCATCACTTCAATGAAAAGAAAGGGGGTGAAATTTATTTGGACAACAAAATGTGAGGAATGTTTCCAGTAGCTAAAACACCTCTTAACACATTCCCTAGTACTGAAAATTAAATACCCAAAAAAGGAATTCTTGATGTGCACCAATGCCTACAAAGAGGGACTCGGAGGAGTCCTCATGCAAGAGGAACATGTAATTTGTTATGAATCTAGGAAATTGAGTAAACATGAAATAAATTATGTGACCCATGACCTAGAGCTAGCTACCATAGTGCATGATTTGAAAATGTGGAGGCAATACCTTCTAGGCATAAGGTTTTTCCTCATGATAAACCATAGTGGGATGAGGTATTTATTTTACCAGCGAAAATTAAATGCTAGGCAAGCTAGGTGGATGGATTTTATTAGTGAGTTTGACTTTGAAATCAAACACATCAAATGGAAATAAAATTGAGTGGTTGATTCCCTCAGTATAAGTATGAAGGTAATTCATTTAGAAGCCATGAGTCCTTGTGAAACAGACCTCAAAGAAAGAGTTAAAATTGCACAGGAGGTAGATGAGTTCTTCAAAACAATAAAAACACACTTAGAGAAAGAGCCCACAGGGTTGAAGTATGAAGGTTATAAGCTGACAAGTGATGGCCTACTAACATACAAAGGAGGGTTGTATATTCCAACTTGTGACGACTTGAAGAGGTTCATATTGGATGAACTGCACAAAAGACCATATGTTGGTCACCATAGTTAATAGCATATGATTACAACACTTAGGAAACTGTTTTATTGGCCAAGGATGAAAAAGGATACAACTAATTATTTGGATAAATATCTAGAGTGCCAATAGGTTAAGGTAGAACACCACACCCAATAAGGTTGTTGCATCCCCTACCTATCCCAGAATGGAAATGGGAAACCATTTCCATGGACTTCATCATGCCATCATGGTAGCTATGGACAAATTGAGCAAGGTTGCCCACTTCATTCCATTGAAGTCCACTTTAAAGGAAATAGATATTGCCAGCATCTTCATGAAAGAAATATTTAGACTGCATGGGATGCCCAAGGAAATTATATATGATAGAGATGAAAAATTCACCTCGGAATTTTGGAAGTATTTATTCACTAGTTGTGGAACTAAAATTTTGTTTAGTACAACCTACGACCCTCAAAATGATGGACAAACAGAGAGGGTGAACCGGGTGTTGGAAGAAATTTTAAGGATGCATGTACTACATCAGCCCAAGATATGGGAAGAGTATATACCCCTGGTAGAATTTGCCTACAATAATGGATACCAAGAATCCTTGAAAATGAGCCCTTTTGAGACCCTCTATGGAAGAAAATGCAATATCCCAATCAGTTGGAATAATCCGATGGAAATAGTTACCCTTGGACCTAAAATGTTAATGGAACTAGAACAAAAAATGACCCAAATAAGGAAAAATCTGAAAGCGGCCCAAGATAGGCAGAAGAGCTATACAGATAACAAAAGAAGTCATAAAGAATTAAAGATAGGAGATCATGTCTATCTCTGAATCAAACCAATGAGAAGCTCCTTAAGAATGGGAGCATGTGCTAAGTTGGAACCCAAATTTTGTGGCCCTTTTGAAATTATGGATAGAGTAGGACCTGTAGCCTATAAATTGGCCTTACCTCCCATAGTGAAGGCAATTCCATGTTTCCTTATTAAAGAGATATATACAGGATGTTGCTCACATAATTGACTGGTTTGTGATATAGGTGGATCCAAAGGGATATTTACAACCATATTTGGAGTGTACCCTAAGCAGGAGAGAGATCCCTCTCAATAATGAAACCATTTCACACGTCAAGGTGAAATGGAAACACTTTGGTATCGATGAAGCAACTTG
Source organism: Picea sitchensis (assembly GCA_010110895.2). Classification (NCBI taxonomy): domain Eukaryota; kingdom Viridiplantae; phylum Streptophyta; class Pinopsida; order Pinales; family Pinaceae; genus Picea; species Picea sitchensis. The sequence goes on from SNQJ01S0044901.1 coordinate 66,518, forward strand.
AGAAATGGAGGATGCCATGAAACATGCATACCCTTTTTTGTTCACTGTTGTGTATAGAATTCTTGTGTTAAATAGAAAACTGAGGGAAGTGTTCCTTTAAGGGGGAGGGAATTGTAACACTCTCGTTTCCCCCAATATGTAATTATAAGTGTTATTATGTAAAAACAATAAGCAGACATGTTGGTGATCAAGGATAGACAATGGACCTT
>SNQJ01S0044902.1:0-12487 GCA_010110895.2 Picea sitchensis
CCTCTTCCAACCAACCCTTGTGAGACAAATCTGCACACTAAGACAAAATGTGAGTTCAAAACAGCATAGTATGATGATATAGAATAGCAAAGTGAACTAATTACACAATCCCAACTAATCAACATACATAGATCAGCAGCTCTAGAGTCTAATGATCTACCTAAACAAACTAATTTGCTCAAGATACTAGCTAGAAACCCACAAGATGTAAAGGAACAAAGTCACCTCATATGCAATGGACAAACATGATTAATCTATATTGGTCCAAAATCCTCCAAAGTTTTTTGTTTATTGAATCCAAAAGTATGAGAGTGTTGTAGCAACAAGTTGCTACAATACTTTCAAGAGCAATGAGTGAAATGTGAGATGGCAAGAGCAAGAAGATGGCAAAAATTCAGTAGCATAACTTTAGCTCAAATAATGGTAAGGAGAAAGGGTGAGGAGGGGTTCTCTTTATACCTCTAGAGGCAAAGTGAAGGCACTTGGATGAAGTCCAAGTGTCAAATCAAGAACAAATGAGCACATCTCTAGGAGAGGGGCGCTCAAGCTAGGGTTTGATCAATGGATCAATGATGTGGAAGGTTGTGGATGGTCTTGGGATGAGCCAAGAGGCTAGGGGGGGCGCACTTGGCAGTTTAGGAGGGCCCACGTTCCATTTTGGGCAACTTGGGTTAGGTTTTGGGTTAACGGGGTGTGCTTCTACCAAAGGGGGCGCAAGCTAAGAGAGGGGCGTGAGGTTTAAGAAGTGGATTTGAGTTAGGGAGTTAGGTTTTTGGTGTAGTTAGGGTTTTGGAGGGGCGCACCTCACCTAAGAGGGGTCCACTCCAAGTTTCAAAGCAAACAATCAATGTTTTGGATGAGGGGGGACGTTTTCCCCCTAGGGCGTGAGCTAGAGAGGTGAGGGGGTGAGTTAAGAGGTTGAATTAAGTTGTTAAGTTGTTAGGATGGGTTTGGGTAGGTTAGGAGGGTCTAACTTGCTCATTGCCACCTTAGCACTCACTCACTAACTCAAAATTACAATGTTTTTGACATTTTAATAATGTCACCTTAGCAATTAAAATTGTTGTTTTTACTGACACTGACTCTGAGTGGACAAAGACATAGTAAACTTCGTCCGACTGAGCTGAAACTTGGTCTATGGGTGTAGGGTGTGCTATTCCATTTCTTTTGAGCACAAATACCCCTATCAAAAGCCCAAAGACCCAATTTTTACAATATTAGCTCAAAAAAAATAATTAATTAATTAAAAAAAAACCTATCTAGATTCGACGAAATTCCGCGAAACTTTCTACACTGTCTGGCATGGTCATTTACAACATTCATAAACAATAGCTACCAAAAGATGAGACCATTAGAATGCCTTTCACCAATTTGGAGGAAATTATTGCATGTGTGGAGGGAAAAACTCAAGGGAAGTCAGCCAGGCCCTAAAGCCCGGTTGACAACCTGAGGATAAAAAAACCCTTGGTGAAAGGAACTCTCCCAATGAAAACATCCCGAGGTACCTGACCTAACTATGATCCATGCAGACTTATTACATTATCAACCCACGCAGGGATGCGGAAATTTCGTTTACAAAATTTTTGCTGGAGCATCAGATGCCCAAGTAGAACCAATACTGTCTTCAACAAATTTGCATCTGGTGATGCATCTTCATGGCACATGAGTTGACCACCGTCGCTAAATGGGCGGTCAACAGGGCCAACCTATACAACTTAATAATATAATTAATAATTACACAATATTAATTATATTTACATGGTGGGGCCGACTTGTACCCTTTACAACATAAATTAGGGTTTTACCAAAGTCTCACTCTCTGACAATATAGCAAGGGATCTCTCACATCCTCTAATGCTCAGCCACTAGGAACGCATCCACCTGTGCTCACCCACAGGGACATCACTCTCAACAGATCACTCAACTGAGTCCACAGGAGTACCATCTCTTGAGCCATCTCAAGCCGATTCAACTAAGTCCATAAGAGTACAAGGCAGGAGACCATCTCAAGCTGACTCAACTCAGTCCAGAGGAGTACAAGCCAAGAGACCATCTCAAGTCATCTCAACTCAGTCCAGAGGAGTAGACAAGAGACCACACATCATCACAACTCAATCCAGAGTCTAACGCACACCCATCACATTGGCACACCCAACACATGGGCTCTCTCACAGATCATCTCAACTCGGTCCAGAGGAGAACGACCTAGAGAATGTCACACGATGTTGCAATCATCAGCAATATTCAGGGACCAGTTGAGAAAATCAGTCTTGGTATTCTTCGACGACGTCTTGGTTTACAACAAGACATGGCAGGAACATCTGAGGCACTTGGATGAGGTATTCAACATCATGGAGGCACAGTCACTATACACCAAAGAATCCAGGTGTGAATTCGGTATGACAGAACTACTTTACTTGGGCCACATTATCAGTGTGCAGGGGGTACAGGTGCACCAGGAGAAGATCAAGGTCGTTCTAGATTGGCGAACGCCCAGGAATGTGACCGAGTTGAGGAGCTTCTTTGGGCTATGCAACTATTACAGGCGATTTGTCAGGGGCTTTTGACTGACGAGTCAAAGAAAGCCTTTGATCACATGAAGGAAGTCATGGGCACATGTCCAATGTTACCATTACCAGACTTCACTTTACCATTTGTATTAGAGTGTGATGCGTTCGACGAGGGCATCAGGGCAGTTTTGATGCAGGAAGGATACCCCATTGTGTTCGAGAGCAGGAAGCTCAGTCAGCCCGAGAGGCTATACTCTATTTATGACAAGGAAATGCTAGCAATCATGCATCCCTTGACCAAATTCAGACAATATTTGGTGTGCAGCAAATTCGTGGTCAAAACAAATCATAACAGCTTAAAGTATTTCCTTGAGCAGAAGGATCTCAGTGAACGCCAACATAAATGGGGGACGAAGATACAAGCCTTCGATTTCAACATGGAGTATGTCAAGGGGAAGAAGAACATTGTGGTCGATGCACTTTCTAGGAGACCTGTGGCATGTTCTTTGATGGAGGTTTCAGCGGATTGGAAATCCCATTGTTAGTGGAATATTCCAAGAACAAGTTTGCTTGTGACGTTTTGGATGGACAGGTTCAGAATGAAAGGTATAGGGTCATTGACGATGTTATATTCTACAAGAACAGAGTCTACTTAGTGTTAGGCTCAGGGCCCAAGAAGAAGATCTTAGCAGCAGTTCATGATTCGCCTATGGCAGGCCATTAGGGGGTTTTCAAAGCCTACAGGAAGATCAGAGAGAGGTTCTCATGGAAGGGATTCAAGCAAGATGTTATGAGGTGTACATCAGTGAATGTGTGAGTTGTCAACAGAACAAATCAAAACATACACTTCCAACAGGACTACTTCAGCCACTTCCCATTCCAGAGCAGAAATGGAAGAGCATATCGATGGACTTCATCACAGGCCTACCCAAGGTCCAGGGTAAGGACTGCATCTATGTGGTGGTCGACAGATTGACCAAGTTTTCTCACCTTCTATGCCATACCGACATATTACAGCGCAGTTCAGGTGGCCGAGTTATTCTTCATGAAAGTCTTCCAGCTCCATTGATTGTCGAGGAACATCATTAGTGACAGGGGCAGTCGGTTTATTGGTACATTCTATAGGGAGTTGTTCAGAATGGTGGGGACAGAGTTGACACCCAGCACCAGCTATCACCCTCACACAGATGTGCAGACCGAGATAGTCAACAAGTGGGTTGAGAAGTATTTGAGAAACTATGTGAGTGGACAGCAGAGAACATGGGTTAGGTGGCTACATCTAGGAGAGCATTGCTACAACACCACCTTCCACATGTCCATTGGCATGACACCCTACTGCGCATTGTACGATTATGATGCTCCCACTTTGATAGACTTGGTTTTCGGAGAGAGAAGAGCTCCCAAAGCCAAGGACTAGATCACCGAGAGTCCAAAGATTCACAAGTTACTGAAAGTGAACCTATAGACAGCCAAGAATCGACAAAAGATGACTGCTCACATGCACAGGATAGAGCACAGCTTTGAGGTTGGGGACTTGGTTTTCTTGAGACTCCAACCCTACAGACAGTCGTCTCTGAAGCAGAGTGGGGCCGAGAAGCTCAAGCCTAGATTCTATGCACCTTACAGGATCATGTGATGGGTAGGCGAGGTTGCTTATGAGCTAGAGCTTCCAGAAGGGAGCCAAATTCATAACGTGTTCCACGTGTCTTGCCTCAAGAAGGTCATGGGACAATTCATCAGCACATCAGAGGAGCTTCCCCCATTGTATGAGGAGCGACAGTTGGAGTTGGTTCCAGAGGAGGTACTAAAGTTTCGAGAGCGGAAACTGAGGAGCAAGGTCATCAAAGAGTGTTTGATCAGATGAAGAGGTCTTCCCGTAGAGGATGCTACTTGGGAGAGTGAGCAGATGTTACAGCACCCTAGATTGGTATTGCTCAAGGACAAGCAATCTCGGGAAGGGACGATTGTAATGTCCCTTTCCAAATAGGAGCTCCAAAGATGAGGCTTAATAGTCTAAACATCCCCATTGGACTATAGTCAAGACCATACAAGGGTAAACAGGGTTACTAGAGGTCACTTCAACCGAGGGTGTTATAATTCGAAAGTGACATTGAGCTAAAAGTGACAAAGCATTTTTAAGCCAAAGTGAGCTAAAAATAGGTCAACAACGAATTAGGGTTTCGAGCAGCTATAAGAAAAGATAAAGCGACCTAATTCATCATTATGAAGAATTTGACTTGTGAATTGAGGAGAGAGGCGCAACTCATGAGAGAGCTTGTGGATTCCACGAGAAAGACACCCAAAGGTTGATTTCGGTGTTGAGAGACACACCCTAGTCACCGGGAAAATCACCCAAATCTTCCATCGTACTTCAGCAGTAGTTATCCAATTGCAGTAGTGAGGGCGCACTTGCCCCATCCTTAGCTCGAGAGCTCAAGATGCAAAAGCGAAAATGACATGAATCTAGAGTGAGGCGCCCTCCTTTTTCCTTTATTACCCTGGTCTAATTCTCACTTGAGTTAATTGACCACCTTCTAAGGTTATCTCCTTACTTTTCTTCATGTGGCCTTTTTCCACTTAATTCACCTTTTTCCCAAAGTCATTTTTAAGTTATAACATTATGTTTAGGTGAACACTTTGGAACCTCTTAGTCCCCATTTCTCATGAGACTCTCATGAGACTATAGTCTAGTGGGGACATCTAGACTACTAAGTCTATGTAATCCTCTTATCAAGAGGTGGGGGACATTACACCCACAAGTATGAACAAACTCAAGAGGTTGAGAAGATTGTCTCATTGTATTATTTGGAAATGACTCTTGGTGGTGTTTTCCCAGTGCACACCCATCACAAACACAACTTGGTGATTCAATCTGTGGAAGATCATTAGCCATGTGTATGACTAATATGTCATAAATGCCCAAAGTTTGTATGTCCCAAACATTGAAGGCATAGGTTGCTAATGTCATCAACATTAGCAACCATAGCAACAAATCCTTTTCACTACAAGGAATGAGTTGTCTTTCCCAATTTGTACATACGATCGAATTTATCACAATATCCAAAAGCAATCACTTTAAAACCATCATTCATGTCCTTCACTACCCAACAGTTTGGCTAACATTCCACCTTTTTGTTGGTGTGTGATGCAATAATTAGAAAGAAGATATGATCCAACTCCTAGAACATGAAGGACATCTTCAAATTTGGTGGTATTGATGATGACATCACCACATCCCAAAACTAGGAACATTGAGTTATCATCAATGACCACTTCCTCTTCACTACACTGCTATCAACAATCAAAGATGATGTATTGACACTTGGTCATATGCTTGGTAGATCCATCTTCAACAATTCATTCCTATGAAGAGGACCAATAGGTAGTGCATAGTTAGATATGCACTATGCTATGAGAGGATCCAAACGTGTCGTTGGTAGGTCTTTTATCCCAACATGTTTGTTTTACAAACTTCTCAATCTTTTGAAGGTGTGCCCTTTGTCCTGATAGAGATTGCATGAGTTCCTTCTGCTTGGAGGACTTTTTGAGTTGCCCCCCTTAGTCATTTCAAACTCATGCTTAGAAGGTTTAGAGATAGCTTTTGAATGAACTTAATCTAGAGGGAGCTAATTCTCCAATATCTGTCAATGTGACTTGATGTTGGATAAGACTATAGACAACATCAACTATGAGTCCATTTGGTTCAACAACAATGCGAAAAAAAGAGAGCCTCTGTATGAAGAAAAACATAGTCCTTAAAAGTTCACCTTGATAGACCCAAGAGAGAGAGAAGTACCAACATCTTCAAAAAAAATCTGCAATGCACTACCTCTTGCTACATAACAAAAGAATGAAGAGTGCACTACTCTTGAAGGAAGGTTTAAACCCTAGGAAAACCTCTAGAAAAATAAAGGATACAAAAAACCCTAGTTCCACAATCCCAAAGAAAACTTACACGATGCCACAAGCCAAAAATCTTTAGATAAGCTACTAAATTAAGTAGGATTCACAACCACTTTGATACCATGTAGGGATTCATAAGAGATAGTAAGAGAATCAGATAAACCAACACAAATCCCAATTATGCAATAAAGAGAAAAACAAACTAGCACTAGGATAGTGCGACACTCTAGAGAGAAAGAACCAAAGAGCAAGTCATTAGAAAGACAAAGAAACAAGAGGCTTTCAACACTTGATGCGCAAATCACTCTACTAGGAATGAATGAATCACTCAAGATTTTAAAATACAAATGAGTTGGGTATTTATATACAACTCGAGGGTGAACACTTTCCCCAATAATGGTTTTGAGCCTATGTATACAAGGTCGATGTTCCGCAAGCCAAGAGAAACACAATCCTAGAGAGAAGCAAAGAGCAAATCCATTAGAGAGAGAAAAGAAAGTGCAACAATTAATGATGCCTTTAGCCAAATCACTTTACTAAGAATGGATGAATCACTTGAGATTTTAAAATACAGATGAAAATGGGCTATTTATACACAACTCAAGATGAACAGTGTCTCCAATAGGTTTTTTGAGCCTATGTATAGAAGGTCAATTTTCGCTAAACCTACAAATATATTCATAATATAATATAAGGTTGGCCTTAACAAGTCTACAAATATAATAATGATATAATATAAGGTTGACCATGGTCAAAAGTGAAGATTACTCCCTGAGTTTCAACACACTGCCTTTAGAATATTAGATATAAGTTAATAAAAAAATGTAAATATAAATTGTGCATTTGTATATTGTCCAATCTTTTGTACCCAGCCTTTCAATATTGTGAAGGCTCTTCAACATGCTCATCTTTGCTATGTCAAAAATGTATGATGGCACACAGATTTCATAGATCAGACATGCTTTGAAGAGATTTGTGTCAATGCACCTTTCCTTAGATAGCCCCCTGGCATTGTGCACAAGTAATATATACAGTACCAATCTCAAGTGCTTGTTTAGGATTTTTCTTTCCTGCTGCAGATGCTATGTAGGGACAATATTTTACCTCATGCATTAATTTTAAGTATTGATGCTATCCTCAAGTAACATGCATGGTGTGTTGATGCAGATATGTTTACAACCTCTAGTGTTAATCGTTCACAAGCACAAACAGGGGATGCAGCCATAATTGTGGCAAATGCTGCAGCTATTCCTACAAGCAAGCCAAGTTCAGATGATGTGCGGCTGTATATTCCTGGAATTCTTTATCATGTCATTCGCAAAGACAACCCAAAACATGTGCAACACATACCTCCTACCAACAGATTATCAAGGTCAAACACTAACATCGAAGAGTTCATGAAAGTGGAAGTTGCAAATAAAGATGTGGGCACATCATCCAATAGCCCTAGCTCTAGTGGGAATTATCACAACCAAAATGAAAGTAACTTGGTAAATGCTCCACCCCTAAAATGTGTTGTCATACAGGGTAATGACCCTGCACTTAGGTTTACAAGAATTGTATTATCAAACTCGATGTTGCTTGATCATCGTTGCCAGAGCTACCAAAGTGCTTTGGAGGGCGCACTTGACTGTGCTAGATATATTACTAAATCTCATGGAAATGTTTCCACTTAATTAGGGAAAACTACCTATAACATAAATTGAATCCAGACTGATCAGAAGTTTTGCTTATGTATTCCTCTCCAATATTCTTAATTGTTATGAAACAAAGGCATGCAATAACTGATTTTAGCAATGCCTTTTTCACTTTATCTTTGCAAAGTAGGAAAATAAACTGCCACAGTGAGGTTCACTCAGCTTGATCAACAAATGCAAAAGGGACAGTTACAGTGCCATTGCTTTCTATTATTGATTTATTGCCAGTATGTAAAATTGCAAACTTTGTGGTGAAACTCCATATACTGGTGCTGGGACATCAAAGTTTATTTGTATCATTTCCAATTTGCATTAGGCTACATGTAAAAGCTATGTAAAAGAGGTCCATTATTGCTGTCTAGTTGGGGTTCAGTAAGCTAATGATACTATAGAATTGAAATTGTAAATTTGTTTGTAAATTGAGGTTTCCTGCAGCATTTTTGGTGTTGCTAGAGGCACTTTGGATGTTATCTTAATGGTTCAAAAAATTATTTTGGGCTTTTGGCTGGTACAGATGTTATCTTAATGGTTCAATGCATTACTTTAGGCTTTTGCTGGTACAGATGTTAAGCAAATTAATTTAAAGATAAATGATCATATAGACAGCTATGGTAACAGAGATGGATTAAATAAAACTTGATGCTGCATTTTGACCTTCTACACTAACCAGACCAAGGTGTTTATGAGCTACATGTCTTTGGTTATCTACCAGCTTTCTATCATGAGTTTTAGTTATTCTGTGAAGATTATACGAGATAATTTTATTAATGTCTGCCAAATGACCACAAATAGGTCAATGGGACTGTTAATGTATTGGTATTCTGCTCAATATACTTGGAAGTATATGATTGATAAATGTCTGGTGTATCTACTAACAAATTTCTGGATTCAAGCATTACAGCAATGTACCACTAATATGCCATCCAGACCATTGGCTAGACCATCAATTCTGTGGCAAACCCATAAAAATGGCCTCTCCTTCCACTCACTGAAATGAATAAAACCACCACACTGTCATAGAGTCCACCTCCATATGATAAACCTACTAATGAGTGCCGACCCTCTATCCCATTTGAATTAGAAGCGCTCATGCACCTCCCTGGATGACCAAAAACAAAGAATTGGTACACTAAAGGAATAATTTCTTGTAACAAGTCTTCAGTAAATTAGTCAGTTCAAATAAGCATGGGTATTATTTGCAGTGGAACCATCAATCTATTTGCATGATGAAATAGTGACAATTTAATTTCATGGACACTATAAGACAAAGATTTGTATAGAATATAGAAGCTAACTACAATAACCATAGTAATAAATGGTAAAGCTAACATGTATCTATTTTATCCATGTTACATTATCCAAACTGGTCACCAACTGTGCAAAAGAATAACCATTTAAACCCAAAATAGTATCATCCAAGACCACGCCATAGAATGCTCCTACTATGAAACAATGAGGAAAACAGACAATCAAAATATTTACTGTAACCATGTTATTGTCTAATATCTCAACCCACAACAGGCATTTATCAATCAAATACTCAATGATTATCGGGCAGAATGCAAAGAAAATATATATGGGTGAGAATATTCTAACCCCTAAGAGGCCTAAATATACAGTTGATGGCAAAAGTAGTATTAGCTATGACCAAGCCAAAAGAAGACCCTGGTATGAAACAAAGAAAATCAAACAAAACAAGAGATGATTTTTACTGTACATATGTTACTTTCTGCATCTTGCTCACAACATTGCAATTATCAGATGATCTAAAATATATCAAGGAAGTAGATTAGAAAGATTTCTATAGGACTAAGAATATTATAAAACTTGCTTTGGACCAGAGTCTCACACCACAAACCAGCACAACCAGTGTAATCAAACAAAATCTGATGACCATTCCACATGTATCTAGTTATCCTTTAGTAATGAATTTCTGGATTAAAGCATTGCAGCAATGTACCACTAATACATCATCCAGACCATTGGCTGGACCATCAATTTATGTGGCAGACCCATAAAAATGGCCTCTCCTTCCACTCACTAAAATGAATAAAACCAACAAACTGACATCGAGTCCACCTCCATATGATAAACCTACTAATGAGTGTCGAACATCTATCTCACTTGAATCAGAAGATCAAGCACCTTCCTAGATGACCAAAAAAACAAAGAATTGGTTATGCTGAAGATGATGATGTAACATCCTTATGAAATAAATGGAAAACCTATTGCTGCCTTTATTATTGAGATAGCTTACTTAGTTATCTGTTTCACTAGGAATCATCCAACTGCTCCTGCAGAAACAAAGAACTAGTATAAGAGCTTGTATCATCATAAGCACACTACTTCAGCGCCAAGAAATCAGAATATAATAACAAAATACTAAATTAAGTCATATAGACATCTTACCTGCATGTCAGAAGCCCAAAGCGTCAGATTATCTCTCAAAAGCTGCATGATCAGTGTGCTATCCTTATAAGATTCTTCACCCAATGTATCCAGTTCAGCAATGGCCTCATCAAAAGCCTGTGTTACAAGTGAAAGCTCTTCAGGGTAGAAAACATTTTTTGCACATGGTAAAATTCTGACTCTTCAAAGTAGATTCAATTTATCATGTTATCTACTTATATCCAACTCCTGAAAATAAATAGTTTTTCTTGGGATTTTTTTGAAGGCTTGTTACTATGAAAGTGTTGACCTTAATGGACGGTGTTAATCCAAGAGACTAGAGCCCCTTCTGTTAACCAACGGAAATTTTGAATTTGAATAAAGAGCCAAGGCCCACTGCTGTCAACAGCTAAACAAAGTTCAGGAGGCTTGAATTTGATAAGAGACTAGTTAAGGAAAAATTGAAAGGAGGGCAACATAACTTACCAAGTCCTATACCCTTTACCTATAACTCCTCGTGGGGGAAAATATCAAGTCAAATCATCCATGCCACAAAAGTTAAAATTGGCGACAAAGTGATTTCAGGGACAAGGCTCACAGAGAACACTAGAAGGCCAATGACAGGGTGATATCAAAGTGGGGAAAAAAAGAAGCGAAAGGGAGAAGAGGTTGGTTGAGAATTGCACTCTACCTGTAGTGTAGTACCTAGGAGGGTAATATGGGGTGTCTAGGGAGATACCCAAGGGGAATAAAAATAGATAGATGGTTATGTATAGCTATGTAATAAAGGCCATCATTAGTAAATAAGGCCTATGTAGTAGTGTGAACAAAACTATTGTAAGAAAACTTACTAGAAGATTCTTGTTAAAATTAATGCAGTTGCAAGAGCCATTCTCCGAGAGGGTGGCAAAGACCCTAGTTGTGATCTAAGGCCCCTAGTACACTCCTGGGGTTCTTGGTTTGGGACCAACCAGTTAGAGCCATGGCAAAAGACCCTAGTTGGGTCCCCAGTGTATTTCTGGGGTTCTTGGTCTGGGACCAAGCAATTTGATGATATAATTCCCTAGATGTGTTCTAGGGCCCTGTTGCCGTCCTTATACACACTTGCTAACGTGAGCTAAGTCCAACTCACTTAGTGTGTCCTCGGAGACACAATGTCTAGGTTCTTAGTCCACACTGTCACCTTGACTAGAACCTCTTCCTTCTAGGCTTACTCCTAGGGAAGCCAAGGGGGGTAGTCCCTAGTTACTAGATTAATTTTAATGTTAATGTTCTAGGAATTAGTTTTAATTTGTTATAGGCCAAAAGGGAAAACTAGCCTATGATGACAAGCAGCAATGCAAGTGCAAGTCTAATCTAAATGAAAATCAGCCATTTCCCTAAGTCAACTAAGACTAGTGCCTAAGGTTGGGCAATGGGGTCAATTAAAGTTTAAAGGTGGTTCATTCCAAAAGTTTTACAAGTAAATCAATTCAAACTACCCAAAACCCCAAGGTTATTGTAACTTACGGAAAAGAACACTAAGTATTACAAGTTATTACACCATTCACAAATATACAAGAAGATATACAATATACAAGAAAGTGTAAGTGTTCAACAATTTGCCAAGCATGCCCCAATAGCACTTACTCTATTGGACTGCCTTCATTGGCTACAATCACACAAAACACTCAAGAATCAAAGAAAGTGATGCCTCCCCAAGTGAGATACTCACCTCTTTCTTGATTCACACCACAACAATCAATTAATAAGATGTTTCAATGAATACTCAAGCAATCACTTAGACATAAGAAATATTAACCATCAAGTTGCATATGAGATAGATAAGACAATGAAAATATTATCTCCAATGATGTGTTCCTATCAATACATCTACCCCAAACATACAAAGGTGATCTATGCAACTAGGTGTTTAAGGAGTTCTTTAAAGATTTGATTTATTTTAATTCCCTTTCCCCCTAAACTAGATGTGTGCTTCAAACTTCCTCC
>SNQJ01S0044902.1:12497-29552 GCA_010110895.2 Picea sitchensis
CAGGGTTGAGTGTTAACTTGCTCTCAGTCTCAGCCTTGCAAAATGTAGGATATTGCTTATTGTTCAAAAGGGAACATGTCTTTATCTACAGAGAGGGAGTGGACCCGGTAGAGCTGCAACTGATCGGTAACTGGGTAAATAGATTGTATATGTTGAGAGGACAACCTATGATGTATGATTCAGCGTCGGATGAGGAACATGGAGGCTCCTGAGACTATGGTGGCGCCAAGGTATCAGTCTTGCATTCCGAGAGAAAAGAGCGAGTCTCTTCTGAGCACTGGCAGAAGGCTCAACCAGGTTGATCGAACCGATGCTCAAGATGAAGTGAGCTTAGGGTTTCGGGAGGTTGCCAGGAGAAGATCTTCTAGTTTGAGTTATGTGCAGGTGTTGCAGATGGCTCCAGGTTCAGAGGGAGCTCCTACAGAGCACAGTGTGATGGGACCAGATGATGGAGATGGCAGCGAGTACATCCCTCGCTAAGAGGGAGTGTTAGCTTTTTAGCTCGGGAGGTACTCCGCATGTTTTGTCTTGTATGCGGATGTTACTTTAATGTTTACACTACCAGGCACTTAACTTTGTAATAGTTTTTATAAAGTTGTTTAAGTGGTTCTTTTATTAAAGTGACTTTTTAATAAAGTGTACCTTCTATTTTTAAAGTGACTTTATTTTCATAAAGCACTTATGTAATAAAGTGAAATTCACTTTAATTTTAAATGAGACATTTTGGAGGGAATGAATCATGACCCTTAATTTTGGAAAAGGCAAGATCTAATCTTGGCCTTTGGATCTAGGGTTGGGGAAGGTGAAAAGACACTTTTGGGGGGAAACTGTCATTTTCATATTATAAAAGAATGCATTGGGTAGTGTGCAAAACATGTAAAATGTCGAGAGAAGACATTGGAAGGAGAGTTAGAGATTTTCTGAGGGAGAGTTAGAGATTTTCTGAGCAAGCTTGAGAGAGGAAAGTGAGCAGCAAAGAGGGCACATTTTTCGAGGAAAGTGGGCATGATTCTCGAGAAAAAAAATTATGTATTTTTGGCCGAAATTTTTTTCTGCTGTGGGAGGACGTACTGTACAGATCCGTACAATCGTACAGATTTGACACGAAAATCGAGGCAATTTTGGCACAGTTTTCGAGGCGATTTTCATATTTTTGGGCCATACGAAATAGTCTATATAGTGGACTGTGGGCACGAAAAACGAGGTACAGAAGAGGCGGGACAGCGATATGGTTTTGGCACAAAAAACGAGGCAAATTTCTGTGGGACAGATTTGGTGCTATGAAGTATTTTCCTTGGCTGGAAATATTGTTTTGTCGCTGATATGTACTTTCCCGAAGCTGAATAATAAATCTCTCTCTCTCTCGTTGGGTTTCCCCACATTGGGGTTTTCCCTGGCATTTGCCTAAATTTCTGTGAGTTATGGGTTGTTGTCCATTGTGTATTTCTGCTGCATATTTTGCTTAACAATGTGTATTTCTGCTTATAGAAATTTTTGAATGTGGGTATGCATTTTTGAAATTTAAGAACACAATTATCTCTAGGTTGCTAAGTGTTTGACGAGATGTGTGAATGAAATATTTCTGATTTTGTCATTAGAAAATCTACATGAAGTAGGTTCTTCCATTATTCCGGTAACTAGCTTATCCATGTCACTTTCTCCTAGGATATTAAAAACCCTAACAAATTTTGTCCAAGAATATAGGACTGCTACAGCAATAGGCAGAATTAGGTAGCAGTTTTAGGGTTGCCTCAACAAACCTTGATTAGGGTACTAAAGGCTGTAAGGTAGAGCAGCCTACAAGTGGTAGCAACAAGTAGAAAAGACAACAAACACAGGTGGCAACAAGCAGGTGGCACCAGCACTGAGGCAGCGGCAGCATAAGGGTGATGGCACCAGCAATGAGATAGCGGCAGGCTGGAAGGGAGGAGAGGAGGGGGGCGCAGCCTATGCCGAGCAAAGGACTGATCCAAAGGAGGGTCGCACCATTGTACCAGCAAGAGAAATCAACCAAGGAGAGAGTCGCACCCTATACCAGCAAGAGAAATGGACCAAGGAGAGAGCCGCACCACAGATCTAAGGAGGTTGCACCACTATACCAACAAGAAAAACAAATCCAAGGAGGTCGCACCCTTTACCAAACTGAAACAAGAAGGCGCCGCAACAAAAATCAAAGAAGCGAATGTTTGGAGGAAGAAGAATGAGTGAGAGAGTGAAGGGAGAGGTCTCCTTTTATGGTTTTGGTAGGAGGTTAGGGTTAACTAAATTAACCCCATCTTTAGGGTTAGATAAAACCCTAAATTAAACAAATTAAAATCATTAATATTTTAATCATAAAATATTAATTAGAATAGTCAACAAGTCAAGGCAACTAGTAAAGACCCAAACCACATAAACAATAAGGAGGACGTGGCTCAAACAAGATCAAGGGGGGGTTCTTCTTTAATGGTAGAATGTCCACAAAGGTCTCATGATATAACTTATAAGCTTTTATCATCCCAGCATAAGAGAAAGGTCAATGATGTGATCATGTCCTTCTTCTTCACTACTCCTAGGTCTCATGGACCATCCCGAGAGAGAAGAAGATCACACATCATCTCGACTTGGTACTTGACCAAGAAACTCCCTGGTCCCAGACTAGGATACCCCAGAACACATCTAGGGGCCCTAAATCACAACTAGGGTCTTATCCACCAAGTTACACAACCAAGGATCAATCCAAGCACTAAGCAAGGATTCCCTGGACCACATCCAAGGGCCCTAGAATACATCTAGGGACTTATATCATCAAATTGCTTGGTCCTTGACCAAGAACCCCAGCAATACATTGGGGGCCCTCACTAGGGTCTTTTTCCATGGCTCTAACTGCTTGGTCCCAGACCAAGAACCCCAGGAGTGTATTGGGGCCCTAGATATTAGCTAGGGTCTTTGTCATCCTCCAAGAGAATGGCTCTTGCAGCTGCTTAATTTTAACAGTTCGCTCCAGCTGTCGTGGGTTTATCCCTATCAGCCATGATTGATTTTGCCTGTCGTTGACCTGTAGGAGTCTATCTGTTGAAATTAGTTCAGAAAATCACTAAATTATGCCCAAATTTCAGCCTCCAATTAAGTTATCACAGCCAAGCATTAAATCTTTTACTAGCTGCACTTATTGAGCAGAAACACTAAATAAAGTAGTTCTGAAACTAAATCTACAGCGGAATCATTTACTAACAGTGGACAAAATATCCATAAAGCACCATGAAAAATTATGGGTAAAACCCCAAGAAGAATAACACAGAAAATGTGACAAATTGAGGAGAAAGTTTCTTATTCAACCTTAGGAAAATTTCTGAGTTACAACAGCAGCTTTAAATCAGCATTAATCCTCTGGACTTTCACTCTCACTGAACAAAAACAACATATAAATCCATAGTAACACAGTCTGAAATCAAAAACTGATTTCCTGTACAATCTCTACAGACTGTACAGCGACCAATATCAGAAATATACCTTGGTTTTCGTGCCCAGAAAAAGGTACAGATCTGTACCTTGTACGAATTTATTTGCTGGAATAATAAACCTCGAAATTCGTGCCAATACACAACAGAAATTTATGTGCTAATTGTAGCTGCAAAACCCAGCATAAAATGATGTATGGCCTCCTCCAATCCGTACTGTATGGATTCCTAGTTGTACGGCTTCCTCTTTAATGTTGAAACTGTCTAGAAGTGTGTGCCAATCCTCCTAGGGATGTGTGCCATCTTTTGGTTGCTGAAACTCTTTCCCTCCAAGCAAAGAAACTTCCTTGGGATCCGTGCCCCTTCACCTTCCCTCAAGCTCTTCTCAAAAGTGCACCCTCCTTCTCCTAATGAACTGCCTTTAAGCAATTTCAAAATGTAACTCCTCTAACTCTTGATCTCCCTGAAGTGACTCTTCACTTACCCTTTAGATCAACGGTCACGATTTAATCATTCATTGAGATCACTTTAATTAATAAAGTGACCCATAACATCATAAAGTCACTTTTACATTTTGAAATTAAAAGACTCAACTTTATAAAATCACTTTATAAAGTCACTAGGAGAAAATTTGTTTGGTCACTTCCGCATGCTGAGCGTTGCCAATGCAGAAGTACCTCCAAGCTACCAAATCTCAACACTATCCATGCCAGCCGTAAAGGGTTCTTGTATGTTGTTGGTGCTCTGGGGCCACCTTGCTAGTTTGATTGTGTCGCCTTGTTGTATTTATGGTCTAAATGATGTTGCCTTGATATTTCACTGGTGTCGCCCTTGTGTCTTGATGTGTCGCCTTACCTTGTTTGTTAGCAGCCTTAGTATTCTTACTTTGTGAACTGGATTGTTAGAGGGTTGTTTTGGACTGCTGGTATTTTGCCTTTGTTAAAACAGAATTATGTGTTCTTGGGCTGAAAGTGTTAAGGTTGTTTGTGGGTTCTTTTTCCAGCCCTAGGTTGGACAGTGTTATTTTTGTGTTCAGCCCTATTGCTTGACAGTGGCTAGGACTGTAGCTTTTCAGCCTGCTGAGTTGTTTTTGGTTCCCTATCCTAAGAGTTCTTCTTGGCATTGTCCATATGATCATGATGAGATCTACCCTGAGGGTTTGATCCATCATCTACTAAGCTTTTTCTGAGCATACATTGGAGGAAGGTAACAGCAACATATTAGGTACCTTTGTTCTTTGTTACAGCTAAGGTAAAACTCGGATCTATGTTATGTTACTTATTTATGCTATTAGATTATGCATCAAAAAATTTTAATGTTTTGTTGAGCCTAAATTACAGTAGCAAATGATTTGAAATTTATAAAAATATATGTTTCTAGCTAACCTATTGTTTTGCCCTTAAATTCTAACAATTCTACCTACTAGAAGGTTCCTTCTCTAGAATGTTCTTAGGAGGTAGATAGTATTATATAAAGTATAAGCAATGTAATGAAGCATGGTAAAGATTATTGTAATTGGAGCTTAGCTCATTAGGAGGTTGTCCCCTCGAAGAGGCAAGTGAATAGGAATGGACTTTTGAGTTCCTCTCAAAAAAAAATCATACAAAATGAAGTCCGGGAAATGAAGCTATTGGTAATTTAAAAACAACAATTTTTCAAGGTTTTTCCAAGGACGATTGCGCAATTTGTAGATCAAATATATGTTGCTCAAGTGCTCGGATTTCAGTCCAATCAGTGCAAATAGATGCAAAAGGGTTGTGGCATTTCATAATTGTAGTCATCATAGTCAATCAAAGAAGTATAGTGACGGTTATGCCCATTTTAATTTAGTAGCCTCAAGAAGCTCCATTGGAAAGTAAATTACCTTTTATAAACACCCTAGTTTTTGTTGAAGATTTCTTCCAAGCAAGATGTATTTTACTGACAAAAATGATGGCACTAGTATTGAAGAATATATAGAAAATCGGAAGTTTTTACGAAAAGAGAAATGGAAAGCTTGTCTACACTATGGTTTCAAAGAAGATGTTGCCATATGGTGGCAATGATTTGACTATTGTAAGTTGATGGCACTTTCTGATGAAGCATATGAAAAATTACTTTTAGACAAATGGTCTCATGCCAAGTGTAAGGATAAAGAAAGAATCCAGGGTTTGTTTTCATGTACAAACTTCATATTACAAGTTCATGGATGTATTCAACATGAAAATGTTATTGTTTCTATAAACCCTAGTAGCAAGCATAATTTCATCAATGTTAACTTGGCTAAAAGATTGCAAGTAATCCACAAAGAATATGCAAAGCACATAGGTTGAGGGTGAAAATGTTCAAGTTTTAAGAGATTTGATGCTCACCGTGGATAAATATGTATTGCATTTTAATTTGTATGATATGGATATGAATGATGTGGATGTTATTTTAGGATATCCTTGGATGGCAGCAATTGGTACAGTTAATATTAATGTGCAGAAGAAGTTTATAAAACTTTGGTACAAGAAAAAGAAAATCACATTGCATGATATTTCTCTTACTAAACAAAAAGGACCCAAGGAGGCACATGAAGAAATCCTTCAAGGAAACAAATTATAGTACCTAATGACACATATGATGAGTTCGGGGTTGAATTGGAAGAAGAGACTATCGAAGCACTTGAAGAAAAGCATCAGGAGGGGCATGAAAAAGAAGAATGAGCTAAGCAACCGCATGTTGAAGAGTCGAAGAAAGAAGAACCGATTGCTAAAGTTGTTGTATATCGCCACCCTCGCCACTCAGAGAAACAACAGTCATCAAGGCAAGGGCGAGGACAAAACATGCAAAGGGGGATGGAATGTAGTATACATAGGGAGGTAATATGGGGTACTTAGAGAGGTACCCCATATTACCCCTCTAGATACACTACACTACCATATAGAAAAGCATTGTAGCAAGCTAAGTTCGCTCACGTGTTCCACCTTTCCTATTTTAGAGAATTGTTTAAGTAATCCTAAGTTCTAATAAACAAGGAAAACAACAGTCTATGAAACAACAATGGCACATGTAATCCTTGTAAGATCGACATAGGGTCGGTTAACTTGTTTGTTACAGCTTCCCCGTCTAGAACATGTTATCCCCCATGCTAGGGATAACTAAGGAGATGATGTCTCGAGGCCCTCAGGTTGCAGACATGGAGTACCGAGAGGCAGATGAGTAGGCAAAGGGCCCTATCTTACCATGAGTCACCATTTGATCGATGGCAGCAGCAACCACCACACCAGCTTGGCTCACAAAGGATAGCAGATCTTTCTCCATAAGGTAACAAGTCTGATGTTGTGGTAAGTGTCATTCTAATAAATGAAGCATTTGAACATGTTGCAAAAGGTCCTTTCTTGATTTTGAAAACGTTTGCCTGGAAATTATGCCTTTTGCCTCATTTCACCTTGGTGGTTGACATGTTGTCCTAGTAAGTGGTCACCCTCGGGAAAAGTGTTGCTACCAGGCGAGCTCATTGAAAGGTTATCGTACCACTCCCACACATACTTATCACTTTCAATACTTCTTCCCTTTGTCTCCTCATCTTTTGGGTTTTCGAGCATATTGACCCAAAAAGGGCTTGCACCTCATTTCATGAGAAGAAGGGGCTAAAAGGCCCAAAGGTAGATTGCAGCTGCTATAAAAAAATAAGAAACTAACGTTGAAAAGAAAGTGAACACATCAATAAGGACCATCAAAAGCCAGTGCAACTTGGGCTCTACCTACTTAGTGCTCACCCCAGTCCCAAATTGCAAATGCCAAAGTTTGACCTTATAAAGGGGACTAGCAAATTACAAACAAATCAAAGCAAGGATTGGAAAGATGGCTAAAAAGGGGTCTGGAAAAAAATAGCACCCAAATAGTTGGTAACTCAAGAGCAAGTGCACCCTCTACAAAGGAACCCATAAATGAGATAATATGAGCCCTTGTATGTCAAGAAACCCCATGCCCAGAAGTCACCACCCCATCCACCTTGTACTCTTTACATGACTTAGAGAGGGTCATCATGGGAAACATGCCTTGACTTGGGGAATGATCTACCCAATAGGTCACCATGACAACCCTCCCATACTTAAATTCGGCAAGTTGTATGAGGTCTTTGGGCATTTGTTTATTTTGAAAAGGGGGGATTTGATGCACATGTTTGGGTGGTGCTTTTATTAGATATGGCTTACTTGGCATGATAGTTGTGACTTGTGGATCTTTGGAGAGCGAATTTGTTTGTCTTTGCAGGGCCTCTCCAGGTGAAAGTCTTTTCGTGAAGGCACAAGGTTACTTGGACCTCCATAGGGGCATGAAGCCCACAAGTTGGATGATGCACCCCCTCCCATTCGACACTTGGGAGGATGAACGTTTCCTTTGGAGGCACTTGGATACCATGAGATGATTACATGCTAGCCCATTACACCTCATTGTTGGCCTTGGAAGGCCTAAAACGCCATCTTATATGCCCTGGACATCACATGGAAGCTAGGGTTTTTGATGGGGTTCTCATGGTTGATGGTGATGTGGCATGGTTTGATGGAGAGAGAGACACTTGGCATGCAGTAGGGCACTTGGTGGCAGGGAACGTTTCCTTTGGAGGCCCAATGATCTTCACCAAAGCGCTTAACGTCTCTCTTGGAGGCCTAATGCCACCCTTTGGGGCATGACGTCACCCCTAAAAGGGGAAATTACTTTATGTATTTGTAATTTTAAGTTGTAAAGGACAAATAGGGAGGGTCAACCTCTCTAATTTGATGTTGACTTTTGGAAAAGTAGACAAATTGGTTTTTAGTGATCTTGTATAAATAACAGTAACTTTCATTTCATTTGGACATAACTCTCACTTGAGAATTACATAACACCGACTGAAAATTTCGCCCTATTTGGGCATTTTGCTCTATCTCTCTCTCTTGGTGCATTGTGGATGATCTTTCTTGTCTTTTGGTGAAGAAAAGCTAGGTGTTATCTCTTGAATGCTTCATTCTTGGTATGTTGGTGTAATATTCTTGATAAGGAAGGGTTTCTTCATGCTTTTCTTGGCATTGGTAAGGAAATTTTTCATTAATTGTGTTGTTTTCTTCTTGTTCCAAGCTAAATTTGTCTAAACCCTTGGAGGAGTATAAGGGCATACACCCTCCATCAAGATCCACTTTGTTATCATTGAATAAGCTACTTTGCAAAGGTTGCTACAAGAAGTAAAAGGGCTTACACCCTTGTAGATTTACCTTGCTAGGTTTTGTTCGCTCTAGGGAGTAAAGGGGCTTACACCCCTAGAGAAGTAACAAACCCTAGCTCTTACACAAGAGACCCCATTAACCCAATTGATTGAAGAGAATAATAGTTTTAAACTTCAAATATCAGATCTATGCAACAGTAAATTACATTAATAATACTTGTGACAGCCACACAGAAAAATACACATGAGAAACAAATTCTGGAAATATCACTCCATAAGACAATTTTATTTATTACAGGTCTATTAATGCATAGACATATCCTGACCAAACTGGTTTGCTGGGACCGTACCACCTGTACAGTCGTGGGTTCCTTACTGGGCGACCGTACAGCAAAAACTCACACAAAAAATAGCTCGATTTCTCCTTAATCTTCAGTGAAACTGTGCAATCGGAACTTTACTTCTATTTTTAGACTTGAGTATGACTTTTCCTCTCTAGCAAGTGATTTGTACCGCTCATACGATCTCTACACCAGTCGTACGACCTCTTGGTAGCTCACAACGATTTCTGAGTGGTTTCTTTGCCTTCCTTGCAGGTGCCCTTAGCTCGACCTTCCTTTGTCTTAGTACAACCTCCTCTATTTGCCTTTGTCAGATCCGACTTGGTCTAATCTCTGCCCTGCTTGGCTCTCATTAGCTTGCCTCTTTGACCCTACAATTTGATCTCCTTAGAGGAGCCTCCTTCTCTTTGTCGACTGCCTTCACTTGAGATAGTTAGATAATGAGGATTGTTAGGTTATTTGTAACCCTAGCCTTTTCTCTCATGCAATCCTAGCCCTAGGATCATCTCATCAAGATCTTAATCTAACAATGGGGACTTAATCACTCATTAAGGCAACTTAAGTCACATCCTATGGCTGTGATTTAATCTTAAGTTGACTTGAGTGGTCCCCACCAACTAAAGTGTTGTTCTCTAGACATAAGTTGGGCCTCTTCCACACTACTAGACACCCCTAGTGTGGAAGAACCTGCCCGAGCTACAAATTCTAACACTCCCTCTTAGCGAGGGAGGTTATGCCATAGGAGCTACCTCCTCCATGATCAAGTAGCTCCTCCATGATCAACATCTTGAGTTGTTGTTGCTCCCTCTGCATCTGGAAATACTGGTCTGACACTGCCAGTTGCTCCCTCTGGATTGGAGCCACTTGCTCCTTTTGTATTTGAGTGGCCAACTCCCTATGCACCATAGCACCCTGCTCTTGTGTTGGAACTACTTGCTACTCATACTTCAACAACCTGCTCCTTCTGAACTAGAGCACCATGCTCCTCTGTGGTGCTAGAACTTTCTGCAAAATTTTGTTGCTCATCCAACTATGACAACTCTTTGAGATGAGCCTCTTGCTTTCTCACCGTCACTGGATGCCATTCTTGTCTCCCTCTAAGTCCCTGCAGGCTCCTGTTGTTGTTTTGCTTCGAGATCCCTCCCGGATCCCATAGCATCTGATAGCTCCTGCCCAAAACTGAGAACCCCCATGTCAACAGAACACTCTAGGCTATGGTTACTGTGATACTCCACAATTTCCTATTCTCAACTGATCTCATCTTCCACTGCGCGTAGTTGGAGGTGCCATCCAATCTGTCCTCATATCTAAGATTTGTAGCCATCTCGCTACTTAACTCTAGTTCCTTGTAGAGACCCTTCTTAGTTCAATGCCCTGAGAAGCAACCTTGGGCCTACTCCCTCTTAAACTAAACAGGGTTTAGGCTCCTTTGTCCAACTGCAAAAACCTTCCCAATCGTGCACAGGTTGTCCACAAACAAGGCCTTCGCCCTTCTTCTAGGCTACGACCCACTCTTTGCATCCACAATCCCTACATTCTACCACTATATACGTTTCCACAGCTTTATTGGTTGTAAGGTGAGGGTCTAAGCCCTCCTGACTCCTCTCAACCTTCCCTGTTGTCTTGTGTTCAACAAAATAGGCCTACAAGCCTTCCAATATGCCCTTACACAGAGCTTCCACATAGGCTGCAAGCTATACTGCCCTGCAATAGTCACGTACCCTTCCAAAACAATGATAAATGCAATGTGTAGGCTATACTCAAACTGGGTAATAGTTCCTTACTCGAATGGTTGAATGTACAGATCA
Organism: Picea sitchensis; assembly: GCA_010110895.2. Classification (NCBI taxonomy): domain Eukaryota; kingdom Viridiplantae; phylum Streptophyta; class Pinopsida; order Pinales; family Pinaceae; genus Picea; species Picea sitchensis. Next base: position 23,254 of record SNQJ01S0044902.1, read on the forward strand.
TACGAAGTCTGTACAGCCCGTACGGGTTCCTTTTTTGTAGGTTGTTTTGTTGTTTCTATTAGACAATAGTCCTGGCTCAACCCAGTTGTCTTCCTCATAGTCTTTTCTTTCCACAGTAAGACCCTTCTCAGTCTATGACTCAGTCCTTTCTTAGCCTCACTTTGCTGGACTTTGCTACTGGCCCTGACTCTGCTCTTTATTCCTTGACTGGAATCGATGTTGGCCCTAGCTCGGCCCCTCCTCCTCTGTCTTGACCCTCGACCCTTTTCCTTCCTCCTCGAGTTTAGAGGGTGCGGCCTCTCTCTGGATCAAACTCTTCCCTTGTCTCTACAACAAGGTTTAAATACTTCTTTTGTTTGGGCTGTCAAAACCCAACTCTGATACCATGAAGATAATAATAGTTATAAACTTCAAATATCAGATCTATGCAATAGTAAATTACATTAATAATAGTTGTGACAGACACACAGAAAAATACACATGAGAAACAAATTCTGGAAATATCTGTTAAGGTTTAAGCTATTATTAGAGTTCTTTGCATTTCAATAGATAACAATAGCATAAGATAGGATCACTGAGAAATACACAATCACAAGAGACACATCATTTATCGTGGGAAACCCTCATGGGGCAGAAAACCCAGCAAAACTTCCTTATTATAAATAGCCAATACAATGCCAAGAGATAACTCAAACAAATACAAAAAGTCCTCTCCCAAGGATGCGCCTCTCTCTCTCTCTCTCTCTCTCTCTCTCTCTCTGTGCAGCTGAAACTTGTCTCTCAAATGAACAAGTGAGTATGTGTCTAAGTGAGGCGCTAGCCTCCTTATTTATACAAGTTTGGCACGTGTGGAGGTGTCTCTTCACTGGCAAGGTCGACTTCTCAATCTGGGTGGTTATAACCACCTTTAATACATTATGGGGCCTCTTTAATATATTCTGGGGCCGACTTCTTCTTTTGCCTATTACAATTATATTTTGACCAATCCGCAAAAGGGGATTTGGTCTTTTACAATAGCCGACATGATCAATCCGCAATGGGGATTGATCCAATGAATAATATATCAAATAATAATCAGAATACACTTTGAAGTTACATTATTTCAACACTCCCCCTTAACAAGAAGGGTATTCTTCAACAGCATTAGGCGAGAGAGAGGACTGCATCAACAACTGCATCAGGACAACAGCATCATCAATATCATATTGGAACACTAACTGGCATATCTATAAATCATCGAAAGTTTTCTTCATCGGCAGCATCGTCATTCTCAAAGGAATGCAATCATCATCTGCATCAATATGGATTAGTATAAAACTAATGCATCATCATCACAGCACGAGGCTGGCTCATCATCATAATACGGGACTGGCTTTACGTCACAGATCTCAAGTTGGAAGCACAATACTCGTCTTTCTTTACGTCACAGCAATCAAGCTGGAAGCAAGATACTAGACTGGCTTTACGTCACAGCTATCAAGCTGGAAGCACAGTACTAGTCTCATCTCATCGTCTTGCTTTACGTCACAACAATAAAGCTAGAAGCAAGATACTAGACTGGCTTTACGTCACAGCTATAAAGCTGGAAGCACAGTACTAGCCTCATCTCATCGTCTTGTTTTACGTCACAGCAATCAAGCTGGAAGCAAGATACTAGACTGGCTTTACATCACAGCTATCAAGCTGGAAGCACAGTACTAGCCTCATCTCATAGTCTTGCTTTACGTCACAACAATCAAGCTGGAAGCAAGATACTAGAGTGGCTTTATGTCAAAGCTATCAAGTTGGAAGCACAGTACTAGCCTCATCTCATCGTCTTGCCTTACGTCACAGCAATCAAGCTGGAAGCAAGATACTAGATTGACTTTACGTCACAGTTATCAAGCTAGAAGCATAGTACTAGTCACATCTCATCACAATACGTATTGGAGCTTTATGGCTCCTCTCTGCACCATGTCACGGATGTAATGATATCAAATCTCTATGTGCTTCGACTTATCATGGAATACAGGATTCTCTATCATCTTTATGCAGCTCTGGTTGTCACATAGGATCGTGGTTGCTTCCATCTCTAGATCAAATAGGTCGGTCAACAACTTTCGAAGCCATATAGCTTCGCAACTAGCAGAACACGCAGCAATGTATTCTGCTTCTGCTGTGTTCAGAGCAATGTTGGATTGCTTCCTACTCTGCCATGAGATCATGGTTGATCCCAAACTGAAACAGCATCCTGAAGTGCTCTTCATGTCAGAGACACTTCCAGCCCAATCTGAATCAGTGTACCCACTCAATGTGAAATCATGATCTCCATCATAAATGAGACCACAATCTAATGTACCCTTAAGGTACCTCATCACATGTTTTGCAACCACTAGGTGAACATGTCTGGGTTCTACCAAAAACTGACTCAAGGTGTTCACGGCAAAACAAATATCTGGTCTGGTGTTCGTCAGGTACATCAGGGATCCAATAATCTGTCTATACAGCGTAGCATCAATCAATTGCGACAAAGTGTCGACCAGCAGCGTCAGCTTCGTTTCCATGGGTGTATTCATGGACTTGCACTCTAACATGTCGAATCTCTTCAAGATTTCGACTGCATACTTCCCTTGGTTAAGGAAGATCCTCCTTGGACTCTGCCATACCTCAAGACCTAAGAAATAGTGCATTAGGCCAAGGTCTTTCATCTCAAATTCTGAAGCGAGTCTCTTCTTACATTCAGTGATAAGCTTTTCTTCTCCAGTTAAGAATAAGTCATCCACATATAGCAATAATATCACTGGCTCATCGTTCATAACCTTGAAGAAGAGGTTAGAATCTGCTTTACTCTTGGTAAAGCCCAAGCTCGTCAAGAAATTGTCTATCCGGCCATACCAAGCTCTAGGAGCTTGCTTCAATCCGTACAGGGCCTTCTTTAGCTTGTAGACATGAGACTTCATGTCTTCAACTTCAAATCCTTGAGGTTGCTCTATATACACTTCTTCGATGACACCATTTAGGAAAGTTGTCTTTACGTCCATCTGGTGTAACTTCCACTTCATCTTAGCTGCAAGGGCTATGATGGTTCTGATCAAAGTGTATCTGGCTACAGGAGCGAATGTCTTTTCATAGTCAATGCCTTCCTTTTGAGAAAAGCCATGAGCGACAAATATTGCTTTATACTTCTCAATACTTCCATCAGTAGCATTTTTTATTTTGAAAAGCCATTTAGAGGATACCACATCCTTATTCTTCAGTCTGGGAACTATTTCCCATACATTGTTCTTTATTATGGATTGGTATTCTTCTGTCATGGCATCTGCCCATTCTTTCTTTTGAATGGCTTCTTCAAAGCAAGTAGGCTCTTTCTCTAGGAGATCACACATCAAAGCCATATAACTGGAGAATAGCTCAAGTCTCTTTATCTGTCTTGTGGTTCCTTCAGGAACACCATACTTCTCTCCATCTTGAATAAGCTCTCTTGCCCAAGCAGGGTTTCTTTTATGGGAGATCGTCATCTAAGGAGGTTCTTGAAATTCTACAATGTCATGATCTTCTAGAATTTCCTCATCAGGGGAAGTTACGACTTCCCTCACTAGTTCAGTGGCTCTGGGAACCTCCCTCACTGAATCTGCAATTCTGGGGATTACGGGTTCCTCTTCATATACTTCTTCAAGCTGGCATCTTCTCGATTTCTTGAGTGTTGCATCTTCATCAAAGGTCACATCCCTGTTGATCTCAATGTGATGGTGACCTGGTATATAGATCCTGAAGGCCTTGGAGACCTCACAGTATCCCACAAATATTCCCTTCTTTCCTGAGGGTTCCAACTTGTTTCTCTTCTCTTTCGTACATGTATAAATACTGGGCAACCAAATAGTTTGAGATGGCTTACCTCTGGCTTCTTTCCAGTGAACATCTCTTCCGGGGTCTTGAACCCAAGTGCATTATGGGACAATTGGTTTTGCACATATACGGTTGTCATTGTTGCTTCTGCCCATAAGCACATAGGAAGATCTTGATCGTGGATCATGGTCTTCACGGCTTCCATTATCATTCTCTTCTTCCTTTCAGCTACACCATTTTGTTGAGGATTATAGGGAGTAGTGAGTTCCCTCTTGATCCCAACATCTTTGCAGAAGTTCACAAACTCTTTTGAGATATATTCTCCTCCATTATCTGACCTGAGTATCTTGATCTTTCTCTCAAAAAGATTCTCTATCAAGGCTTTGAATTCCTTGAATTTAATGAACACTTCATCTTTAGATTTCAAGAAATACACCCAAGTCTTACGAGAATAATCATCAATAAATGATACATAGTATACATACCCATTAATGGAGGACGATAGCATTGGGCCACACACATCTAAATGAATGAGCTCTAGGACTCCTTCTGCTTTGTTGTCTCTCTTCGGAAATGGGTTCTTGATGTTCTTCCCTTGTGCACATCCATTGCACACGCCTTCATGGTCAACCTTGAGTTATGGTAGACTAGTGACAGCTTTGCATACGTATGGTAGCGTCTTGTAGTTGATGTGAGCTAATATTCTATGCCAAAGTTCACATGGATTCTCAATGGCGTGGGTCATGGCAGCTTCTGAGTGACCCTTTATTAGCTTATACAAGCCACCTTCTTCTTTTACAATGATGATTGCTTCTTTTAAGGTTTCTCCTTTAGCCTAGATAAGAACTTCTCCATCTATAAAGGCAACTCTGTAGCCTTTTTTTCTAAAGCTGAAATGGAGAGTAGGTTCTTTGTCAAACCAGGTACATAGAGTACGTCCTTCATCTTCATTGAATTCCCTGAATTAAGCTTGTAGTTTGATTCTCCCACTCCCTTGATGGCATATTGATAATCATCTCCAAGTGTCACTTTCTGAGAAAACTTATTTTCTGAAATGTAAGAGAGAATATCTCTTTGTCCTGTCATGTGCTTGGAGGCGCCACTATCAATGAGCCAAGTGTCCTCTCCATGTGTTATAGATCCTGAGAGGGCGAAGATTAAGACATAGTCTTTAATTTGTTCTCTTAACATCTTTGCGGGTGGCTCTTCATCTTCAGTTGTATGAGCATGGTGCCTCTTTTGTTTCCTCTTGTATTCTTCTCGTCTAGCTGGACAAAATTTTGCAATGTGTCCCATCTTGTCACAATGGTAGCATTGTACAGATGAGTAATCTCTTTCCTTTCATTGTCCTTTCTTCTGGAATCTCCTTGAATGAGATTCTTTATGACTGAATTTGTTTTGGGGTTGAGACTCTTTATAAGTCTCTTTCTGGAAGTAAGACTTCTTCCTTCCTCCTTTAGTGTGAGTAGCTAGGGCTTGATCTTCATCTCTTGCTAGTAAAGCCTATCGGTTAGCTACTCTTGTTTCTTCTTGGATGCATTCTTCCCATGACCGTCAAACTTTAGTTTCTTCATTCTAGCACAAATCGTTTGGATGAATGCATCCCAAGGTCTTGTGAGACCATTTAGGGCCGTCATTATAAGTTCGTCTTCGTCTATGGTATCTCCAATTGCTTCTAGTTGTTCTTTGAATTGGGATATTCTGGAGAAATATTCTTGGATTGATTCTCCTTTCTGCATTCTTGTATTCTTGAGTTGAGTTCTAAGATTCATCTCTTGGTTTATGTTCTTTCCTTCATATAGTTTGTTTAGGGCATCAAACATTTCTTTCAGAGTCTTCTTTGATGACACATAGGTGATCTTTGATTGAATCTGCAATGATTCTTTTGGCCCTGATTGTGTCCTTTTGGTGCTTTGCTTTCTCTTCGGCATCGTCGGGCTCCGGCACTTCTTCTTTGATGAATCTTGCTAGGTCATTCTCTTCAAGAATGAGACCAATCCTATACTTCAGGCACGGAAGTTTTCCACACCTTCTAGCTTGTCAACAAGCTTAACGCTTGCAGACATCTTCTACCTGAAGCTGGGAAAATGTCCAAAAATGAAGTGTTCAAAATCAAATTCTGAACTTACCAGGAGGTGTGCTTGGCCGAGGCGAGTAGCCTGGTGTGTTTGGATCTGAGAAAATCCAACTTTTGCCCCTCCAAACTTGATCTGCGGATTTCTGGACTGGTGCTTCTAGTTTTCTGATGACTCTGGTACTCTGGTACTTCTGGTTTTCTGGTACTTCTGGTACTTTGTGAAACTAGGGTTTCACTTTCCAAGAGATCTAGCCACTAAAAAGTTATGCTGAGGGTGCCAAAATGATCCTTGAGGGAGGGTGCACTTTTCTAGATGGTTTTGTAGAAAATCCAGGTCCTATCAGCAAGACTTCTTGGTCTGTCTTTGACCAAGCCAAGTCACTAAGTTTTCTGCTGT